>CAJQUW010011693.1:0-222205 GCA_907163375.1 Prostheceraeus crozeri | reverse complement strand
AAAGATGGTAAACAGGGGCCTAAAGGAGATAGAGGTGAACAAGGGCCTAAAGGAGATAGAGGTGAACAAGGGCCTAAAGGAGATAGAGGTGAACAAGGGCCTCCAGGACCTGTTGGTGCACAAGGCCCACCTGGACCTATTGGCCCTTCTGGTCCACCCGGAGCCCCTGGTGTACAAGGTGATCAGGGACCTAAAGGTGATCAAGGTGATCAAGGACCTAAAGGTGATCAAGGTGATCAAGGACCTAAAGGTGACAAAGGTGATCAAGGATCACAAGGACCTAAAGGTGATCAAGGATCACAAGGACCCCCTGGCCCGCCGGGTCGACAGGGGGTGGCAGGTGAACGTGGTATAACTGGCCCTCGAGGTTACCGTGGACCTCCGGGCTATAAAGGAGAAAAGGGGGATCGTGGCCCCTCTGGCTTTCCCGGACGTATAGGTCCACCAGGGGCACCGGGGAAACGTGGACCACGTGGTGAACGTGGACCAGCGGGTAAACGCTTGAAATTAGTCATACACACCACACGGTTAGATCCCTCTCTTTCAATGTATCCTATTGGGATATTGGATGCTTTATACGAAACGATAGGATGGAAGTCTACCCACCCAAAGTTTGATCGTATTCATTTCATGGAATATCCACTCATCAAAGAGATTCCCAACTCTTTTCGAGTATTACAACCAGATAAAGGCACGCCTATAATAGGAGGGGCGGAGAATACACCTCCTAAAGCCTTATACCCAGGATTAGTGTTTGAACCTGCCCATTATCTACTGTATTTGAATAAATTACTTAACCTATTCATTGATCCTTTACTGATTAATGAAACCACATTCAAATCGGAGAAAATAACGTTACGTCTTCGCGCCACTATGGATGACTGGTTGACACAACTCAAAACGCTCAACAATTCCACTGTTTTCATGACAAATGATCACATTAACAATCGAACAACAACCCCAATCTCTACCGTCCCCTACATTTACCGAGGCGGGTGACGTACGCATGACGAATATCCAATATTTTGGTACGTTGAAGGAGTTTGCTAATCCAAAGAGTAAAGGTTATGTCAAACCCAAATATCTCAATGTCACAGCCATCTATTTGATGCATCTTGCATTACGTCTAGAGGGTATTAAATTTTTTAAAGCTTCACCACCCCTATGTTTCTACAACCTACATCGTGTGAAAGGTATGTTCTATCATAACAGAAAGGATATTCCCAATGCCTGGCGTGACATCTATCAACAAGAATTCACATACATTTCCCCCATTCTACACAATTTTGAAAAATCCACATCTACCAATGAACTATTCAGTCCTGACACATTTGAAAAATGGGTCATCAAAAAGCCTGAGGCGTTAAAAAACTTAATGACACAACGCTTTTATACAGACACTAATCCCATCACCGATCTATTTAACGCCATTAAAGCCAATCTCCAACCGTGGCATACATTAACAATGAATCATATCTATCTCAATCATGCCCTTATCCTTAACGGGCCAATGCAAGTATTGCTTGGAGCGCCATGTAGTTTTATTTATCAGCCCACACCTATTGAGTTAGACTTAACGCCTGACGTTAATACCTATGGCCCTGCCTTTCTACACAATCCTAAACAACTCACTGGAACACCTGTAAAACATAACAAAACAGCCAATCTATCATCACGAGGGAATCCTTTCCTCCATAATGAGACTGCAAAAGCTGAATTGTCAGGAAAAGATACCATATTAACCAACAGTTTAAAAATACTTACTACACCGAATGCAAATTATGAATACACTAATGCATGGTATGCATCTATGAAAGAGCAGGATAAATTACGTGATGACAATGTACAAGCATCCAAAAACTTTAAAGGGGTGGTACCCCCTCGTACATTATTCAATCTGCGACAATATCAAAGTATTTTTCATTTTCGTCTTCTCAAAGATTACCGTGCCTCTGACTATAACATGATTCCCATACCTCTTTATCGCACACGTGTAGTAAAATTGAAAATCAACGCCGGCTCCATTCGTAGTCAATTTACTCAAATCTGTAGTGAATTAACAAAATATGGTTGTTCTAAAATGACGGAACGGGATGGAGTACTTACCAATGGTGAACTACTGTTTGATCAAGACATTGCAGATGGGGAAAGTGCACAAACGAAATTTAAATTTCATATCCCTATTACAAGTGTTCAACCGTATTCTGATTTACGTGTCAAAAAGGGTCAATATGAAACCTATCTCAAATGGATGTACCGTCAAGGACGTATTCGTCTGAAGAGTAATCATGACACCAGTCTCATTTTAGGTCTATACTTTCCTAATTTAGCTGCTGCATTCGACATGGACAATTTCGAGATTGAACAACGTGTCACATTGGGTGATCCTTATTTAATTCAACGTTTTCAAAAATATGACACGAATCCACAAGCTCTACTTGTGAACACTAACCTTAAATCTGACCTATGCATTGCTCCAGAAACCGCTACAATCTTTGATTTGTTTGGTTATGAAGGTACTACTCATGATACAGGTGTCAATGCGGTATGGCAACAGTTGACCTTAGCCACTGCTAAAGCACGAGATGACACCAATCATGGCTACCAATTTGCTCGTAAATCCAAACATAATAACGCATTTGAATGTTATGTTCTACTCAATCAATTTCATTCACGAAAACCAGTTGATCTCATCCATCAGGATCAACCCATTGAGTTTCGCTCAGACTTTGATGCTTCCCTTATGCATGATATTGTCTCAGCCTATGATGGTGATGACACCTCTTCCGATGAATCATCCCATGAAGAAGATTCTATAGACCCTACCTTGATCCCCTCATCTAGCACCGACCCCATGGCGTTGGATACACCATCGATACCCCACTCCATCGCTCTGCGTACAGAAGTAGACAGTAAAAAAGTTCTATATTTCAAACTCCAGAATGGACTGTATGATATTCCAACCTTATTCTATACCTTAAACTCTGTCACTCAACCACATATCAACTTCAAGTATCAAAAGTTGGTCATTCCACCTTTGCTACGGTTCATTGTGATCATCACTACTCTATTCAATTTGATCCACTACTGTCTGATATTCTCGGTCTAGACCATGCCATCATCGATCGAACAGTACATGCCCCTTCACCTGTTAATATGCAAGCGTACATTTATAATATTCTTTTATATTCCAACATGACTAACCCCATTTATGTGGGAGGTTCAAAAACAAATCTGATGCGTGTCATCCCCTATCGTGACATTGATTATGGTGCTGCTATTTATAAAGAATTTAGTCATGTAGACTACATCCCCATGTCTATCTATAGTGTCAATCAACTACAGTTTCAACTACGTTCAGATGATGGGCGTCTCATTCCACTACAAGGTGGTCGTACGTACATCAAACTTCATTTACGACGTCGACGTGTTTAAGTAACTTGCTCTCTTATTTGTATACATTTGTTTTTCCAACATGGCTCACCTTTTTACACGCATCCCACCCCATTCCCATTTCATGTTTGATCGTAGCACAAGAGCAAATGGGATCCAGTTGATTGGTGGAAAAGCTTCTTTAGTCCCCTCCACAAATATTACAGGTGGTGGTGACGCTATGACAGGTGGGTTTCGTCTTCCTAAAATCCCGAAAATCCCTAGAATTAAACTTCCAAAACTTCCTACAATAAAAGGTACTAAACGTACGGTAAAGAAACCTACATTAAAGCGACGGGGGCGAGTCACCCAACCTATTAAACGGGCTACTACAGGACGTGTACAAAAACCTGTCACGAAAACCGTCTCCAAACCTAGCACATCAATAACCCCATCCTCTATCATCAATCGCATCAAACAAAGTGTAACGAATCGTATCAAACGTGGTGTAAAACGTACAGTGAAACAAGGTGCAGCTGCTGCTGGAAGTGCAGCTACTAATGCAGTCGCCAGTGCTGTTAAAGCTGCAACTACATCTGGAAAAGGTATCATCCAACAGGGGCAACGTGCTATTACAAAGACTATTCCAAACGCCATTCGTAAACGTGCTCAAACAGTCCTCGATAATACGGTAAATCCCACTCCCACTCCCACCCCCACCTCTAATCCCACTCCTCGACAACGACCTCGACTACGGGCACGTCGCCGCCTTATCCCTCGTCAGTATAGCACATCGGCACGGTATTCCGCTACTCAAAACCTCCCCTATTATCGTCGACTCACTGGTGGACAACGTCTATTTTAAGTAATTACACTTACCATCACTAGTATTGCCAGTATACAACCGTATCTTAAGATGTCTACTGACACAGCCACTACGTCAACACATTCATATCCTAGCCATCTAGATGGTCGCTTTGACGTCTTTGAACGTGACCCTGTCGATGTGTCAAATCGTAGTCATTTTATGACCTTGTGGCCCCCATCAATGCGTTAGATGCATGTGATGTCATCCATTTCTCTATCCCACCCTCCAACGCCTATTGGATGGACGTATCCAATGCCTATTGTACTATTGATATTCAACTTCAAGAATATGATGCAGGCACCAGTGCGTGGAAATCTGTTCCAACCACTAGTAAAGTTATTCTCATCAACAATACCGCACACAGTATCTTTCGGGATGTGAAAATTACCGTCAATGAACAAGTGGTAGAAGGAGGGAATGGTCTCTACTTTTTACAGGCATATCTAATCAATATGCTACAATTTGATGCTACAGCTAAAGGAACACACTTGGTCACACAAGGCTTTTATACACCCACTACATCAGTGACACGTACTGGAAGTGCAGAGGCAGCGTATAAGGCTAGCGCTCCTCTAGTAGAGGTGATAAGGAATTTGATGAAGAAGACATTTAACGAATGAATATGAACTTAAATTATGGCGTGATAGTAAATATAGACGGCAATTCGATTTCCCCATCCACTGTAACCTATTTCAACAACAAAAAGCACTACCACCGGGTACAAAATTAGATGTGGAATTTTTTGTCAACCACCCTCAATATATGTTTCGCGATTTTGGAGCTGCTGGTACTCAATACCGTATTTGGTTCCATTCTTTTAAACTACATATGCCCATGCTTCAACCCTCGGATACCATACAGAAAGCTGTTGCAACACGTCGTATGAAAGAAAATATCGCCTACAAATATAATGGAATCACTGTACAACGTATCAACTTAAATTCAGGTTGGCAAAAGAAAGATGTCTACAACTTTGCTATCAACATTCAACCGAAACTATTCCTATTTGGATTTCTTAAAAGTGATTCATGGTTGAAATATGGACAACGTAAACTTATTTTCAAACCATATGATCTGTCATCTCTCACTCTAAAATCGAATTGGGTCACCCTCACTGGAGGTAGTATTGACTGTACACATGTACGTCAAGTGTATACTCAATTTAATCGCGCCATGAATCTATATGCTACGAATGCATCCTGTAATGTTGACTTGACACATTCAAAGACTACTTCTATCTCATTCCTTTCGACATCACAAACGACCATCATATTGGACAACAACAGCGACAACGTGGCGATTTAAATTTCTCACTAGAAATTGTATTCAAAAAAGTACTAGGTACAGCACTCGATCTCATTATATTCTCCCTAGTGGATGAATGTTTCATCATTCGACCGAATACATCAGTCATCCCTAGTGATTACGTAACACCTAATGTCTAACATATAACATGGCAGAATGGCTTTCATCTACTCAATTAACGTCGGTTATGAAATCATTAGATCATGTTCAACGCCAACATATGCTACAATGTTGTTGCGAAGACGAACTATTGTGTCTTCTACAATGTAGTTGTCGATCGATGGCCCCTCTATTCCTACAAACCTCACCACCCCATTCAAAGGTGTATTTGCTGCAATGAAGCTCCCACCAATGAACATGGATCCTATTCATGCATCTTAAACTCAGATCCTCGACACAAAAAGGGTGAACATTGGTTGGCGTATTATCAAGACAATGAACAACAAATATGTGAATTCTTTGACTCGTATGGTCAACCCCTTCATACCTATCCCAATTTATATAACTGGTTGAAAAAACGCCCTATCCACTTCATCATCTCACAACATGCATTCAAGGTCCTAAAGCCTACTGTGGCGCTACTGTATCTATTACTTAAATCATCGCCCCCATGCATCCTCATTAACAGACACATTAACTGACTTTTATAATGTACCTCAATCACGGTCACTAACACCGCAACAAAAACGTGAACTCATTCAAAATGATCGTTTCATTGCACGATACATGAAATCTCTTGTAATATCCCTTTTAAAAAATAAATAATAAAACACTCACATCGTATTGTTTTTTTTTGTTTTTTTTTCATAATCTATTTACAATGAATTGTAACATCTTATCCGCTTCTTCACGCGAACATACACCGGTAACAATCGACTTACCATTGGCAAAAAGTGAACAATGATAATGTTTATAACGGACCAGTGTCCCAGGAAATAATTCATGTTCGTTCATGACACAGGCGGACGATGATAGACGTTGAAATGGAATTGATGCTCGATACTGTCGCCAATCACATAATACTGTACACGATTTCACTTCCGGTTCACTCAATGACAATGTCAAGTTCAATTCTTTGGTTAAGAGCTGTAACAAAACTATTATATACACATCTATATACATTCATATCATGATAGCCCATTATCTGAATGCACCCACGTGGAAATATCTGTAATGGTATATAATTCCACCATTTTGTATAAATGCGTTTGGGCTTGGCTAAACGAAAACGTATTGACGTAAAACCACGTGACTGTAACACAGAGACAATCCTTTCCAACGGTAAGTCACTCGAGGCCCTAATCTCCACCATCCGATTACACATACGTGATGTCATCTGCGGCGTCTTCTGCTGTGATTTCACCAGTTGCTGATGCATCTTGCACATCATATGACACATGTTCCAAAACTTGATGATTTATAGACCCAGCCGCATCCTCCACTCCTTCCAATAGAATATCACAAAGTTGTTTATTTATAAGTGCATGATGACCATATGGAATACTTATATTTCCACTTATCCAAAATCGTTTATCATCCCAACCCGTCAATGCCACCTTCTTCCGTCTCGTTGTACGCATCACATGAGTTGGGATTCCAAATTCGTCTGAGTCACCACATGACATAATTGATCTTCATAAACACGTTTATAGAGTAAGTGTGACAAATCCGTTTCTTATAACCTTTACTCCTTTCACACGACAGTTCACGTGCCCCATTCTCAGTGATATACGAATATAGTTTAGGACTCAAGCAAATGAACTCCTTGATCTCCTCACCACGACACTCGTCTTTAAAACATCCCAATCGATTTGCATTATAACTATCATACAGAGGATGAGTTGTGGGATAATTAGACGTATCAAGAATACCACGCGCCTCTGGATCCACGTATTGGGAACGTTGCGAAAGGATAGTAGAATCTCATCTCGATCACGGAAACTCATCACCTCAGAAAGAACGAATCAGTATCACCACCAATAATACGTACCGATAAACAATGTTGATTGATACGCCATTCCATATATAAACGATACATGTGTATCTTGCTAATGTCCAACACTGCTTGCCCAATATAGATAGCACGATCCAATGTCACATGTCGACGACGAATATGCACCACCATGGCCGAGGAACCCACACCGAAGAAATTCTGACACAGAGGATGGTGCGTATGTTTCAAAAACAACTTCCTATCACGCACAAAGCGTGTCTTACCATACTTACGCACATCCTCCATCGTCTTTCCAAAAAGTGCGTTCACACATAACTTGTGCATATTACGCGCCATCACACTCGTACTCCGTGCTCGTTCACGTGTATGATAGTCTATATACGGCCGGATGTACGCCTCCTGTTGAAAGGTAATTCCCTTATAAACATGACTCACATGCATCCCATGTTGTACATAATACTGAAGGGCATAGATATGTACAGTGTACTCCTTTTTGCGATGATGGGTCAACAACAACTTTTGGGATGAGCGCTTCTTCACCTCTGTATGGTGTATACTTCTCCACAAGTCGTGCATAAATGGAGACATTTCATCGGAATACAATTGTCCTTGCATCGGTGCAAAAGGCAACTCCATTGTTCTATCTTGCACTTCATCGGATACTCCAAATCCACCGTCAGTATACACCCTGATAGCCATTCACATCATTATTCAGTATCCAGTGGTCATCTATTGTTGCCAGATATTGTGGGGGAATCCATAAGAAATTTCCTTTCGGTAATTTAGCACTCATGGCGGTACCGTAAAGGTTATTTAGCATCAATGTAATACAAATGTGTATGAATGTCATAGGTTTGGGGGGTGGCTACCACATGTTCGCATGATGTAAATTCACAAATGTCATACCCCCTCTAATTCCAGACTCAAACATCTTATACATATCAATGTCCATGACGTGATCCAAACACACATTTGTATGCAATAGAAAAAATGCATATGTCCAACCCAGGCGTTCCAAAGAAATGTACCGGGTCCAATTGAGACACTGCATACATCGAGCTCGAAAATCCTCAATATGTCCACAACAGAGTCACATCCACTGTCAAAATAATAATTAAGATAGTCTCTGAAAGTGGTACATCCCAATTTATCCCAGGCCTCCTTCGCCAATGCATAGTCCTCTTCCGTGCACGTTGTTCCAACAGATCATTATAAAATTTATCAATAGCGGGTAGACTTGTCTCATCCAGACGTGTCCAATCATCAAAATACGTGTACGGAAACACACCCTTTTGAATGGATGAATGATCGATATTCGGATAACAAACACTTAGTACTTCCTTTGAAACAGGTAAGTCATCCACCGTTTGCCGCAACTTATGCAATGAATTGGGGAGAAATTGAAATGAGTCTCTAAATTGTAATATAATATTATCCTTATAGCAACCGTACACTCGAAAGCTTGCCGTCACCCAATCGTCTATCACCACTCGTATAACAGGGGTTAATCCACCACAGATCCTCATTACGATTCGATAATCCATATAAAATAATCTGATGACTATCATACCCTTTCCAATTATGAAAAAACACAGGAATTTGACGACGTACCTGTCGACGACGGAAATTACAGGCATGACACAACACTTGAATGAACTTCCCGGTAAGGTGATCATGATCCCGACATTTCGTATGATCCATCATCTGATGTTCATTCACCTTATCCATACCACGCTCCACCACATGTCGCTTACACAAATTACAATGATGTGTATTCCGATAACGACGTTGAT
The DNA here is from genome assembly GCA_907163375.1 of Prostheceraeus crozeri. Classification (NCBI taxonomy): domain Eukaryota; kingdom Metazoa; phylum Platyhelminthes; order Polycladida; family Euryleptidae; genus Prostheceraeus; species Prostheceraeus crozeri. The sequence continues at coordinate 212,913 of CAJQUW010011693.1, read as the reverse complement.
CCGCATTGACAAGATCATCGGTCTACGGGAACGATTGTCAACAATGTGATGGAGACGGTACACCAACGATTCCATACTGTCGAGGAAATCAGAGATACATGACTCACCCTCGTGTTTCACAACACTCTCAGCCGGCATCTTCAATGCAGGATCCCATTTGATATACGAGCCAATCACAGCGGGTGTATGAATCTTGGTAATTGGATGAATGATGCTCTCAATGTCTGCATACACCACACACAATGGATGCGTCATTTTCCCAAAGTCTTTGAATTTCAATTCAAGCTTGTCTGGTAACTCTTCCAATTGCGTTTTAGCTCCGTGACACATCTTTTGATGATCGTCTCGTTTCTTCAGAATTTCCGGTGGGGGTGTTGTGCAATTACTACACGCAAATATTTCCAAACATAACTCACACGAGATGTAACGGCGATAGTTCTTCTTCCGCTGATTCACGTCATAGGGCATTGTACATGAATGTCTCAAATTTAATCACTGGAATAAAATGACAATCCGCTTCATTCTATGACCTTCACCACCATCCTCAATCTTGGTCAACAAAATTAAATGCACTATACGTGTCTCATCATTGCACAACCAGTCATGGTCATACAGAGTCCCCTTAAACACATACCCATTATGCACATAGATGCGCACAGCAATGTTATTCTTTTGCTCAAAACAGCGCAAATCCCTCAATGGAAATAGACCCTCCTTCGTCATTCCACTGAAATCCAATTTATAACGCTCATTTAACTTCTCATCTCGTAATTCTGTCAATGATGTCGCCATCGTTACACCATCCTGGTAAGCCAAACTATACAACACTGCATCTTGAAAACAATAGTTCAAATCATTCACATTTTTATACTCAAAACTCTTGATACAGCGTAGTCGTGACAACGCCTTTGGCAGTTTAATCAATCCACCACCAGCTACACGGCCATCTCCCAGGTGACGACTCATACGCACTTCCATTTGGATAATCTTCTGTAACACCAAACCCGAACTCATCGCTGTCACCATCTCTATCCATCCACACAGTTCTTGCTTCACCTCCTCAAACCATGTATCGAAATTTAAAAATTGAACACCTTGACGAAATATGGGGTTCGAACGGATCTCCACATCCTCTGACTCATCCTCTGTTATGACACGTTCAAACAGAAACGTCATCTGAACCACCACCACCACTTCATAGTCCTCATTCTCACCCACAATTAAGTCATACAATTGTTGATACATACTATCCATAAAATTTGTCACATCTCGTGTATCCTCCTCCGGTCGATACGTCACTTCAAGACCTGCATTGCGGAAATAATACTGACGGTGCTCATTCACTCCCCCATGTTGTCGCACCTCAATTCTACCCCCACCTCGTTGAGGCTCCTCCTCCTCCTCCTCTTCCTCCTCCTCTTCATTCTCATCCAGACGATGTAATAAGGCAGCCATCTTCACCGGACATAAATGCTCCCCTTCCTCCTCCTCAAATAACACATCCTCGCCGCATAAACGACACATAAAGAAACAACCATGTTGGAGATATTCGTCCCGTGTCATCATCTCGTCACACATGGGGCATTCCACACAGTTCTCACGATGGAAAATAAATGGACAGTGATGCCTATCATTGGGATGTACACTATACCATAACGTACAGGTCCTACAGTATACACGACCCGTCTCTTCCTCGCCATGAGCTATACACTCCTCTTCAGAGGGAAAGTCGCGCTCGCAAAACTCACAACGCATCGTTATGCGGAATACCTACACCATACTCCCATTCTTATACTTACTTCACCACTCGCTCATTGGACCCACGTCATCCTCCACGGGACCCGCCTAACAGCCGGTGGGTCACGGGACCCACCACATTGGATGTTGGTCACGGGACCCACGTCACCGCGCCCTCTCACGGGACCCGCCTCTCACAGGACCCACCCACTCACAGGACCCCGCGGGACCAATCAGCGAAGTGTGCATTTTGCACGCAAAAGCACACCTTTCGCTGGAACCCCCAAGTGTGTATTCTGAGCCTACTATACAGTTATACATCTTTGTTCAAGAAGCAGTTCTTTGTCATCAGGCCCAACATCTTGATAAAATTTTGATTGAACCTTACTGTCTTTAAATACATATCGGGGACATAAGTACATGCAGGATAGAAAATGATATGATGAAGATATTCTACGCTAAAAATGGTGACTGAAAACTGTTTAATGAGGTCCCAGAGGAGCCATGAAAATTTTCTGTGTTTTTAGGGGCCTGATTGAAGTCTCTGATTATTCCCTATCCCGACCGCTCTCAGCGTTTAATCAGAGGCTAGCACAAGCATTTCATTCTTCCGGAGTGCGCCATCATTAATTAAAACGATGCATGACACACTTGCATTCGTTGCAGCTACACTGTCAAATATAACTTTTACTCGTAGTGTCTGAGTTCAAATCATAGACTTCAAGCCGGAGCCGTGGTATTTTCTGTCGACTGCGGCTCCGGTTCCGACCATTCTAGCACGTCTCCGACCATAGAGTAGGTATATTAGTTAGAGTGGTAACTCCGCATTTATTTTAATCCGCAATGTGTATACACTTTCGATTTTATTAAATGAACTCGTGGGGGAAACAGGTGGTATTGTCACCAAATGTGAGATATGCAAACTTTTGCAGTTATGATGAAATAACAACGGACTTGACTGATCATGATAGCATAAAGCATAAGGAAATGATATTATTTTACAGATTGTCCGTGTCTGACAGCCTTGGTGAGCTAATGTTTGCTAAATTGGCAACTCGATGACCTGCAATTGCTTTCCTGCTTATAACCTCAAGAGATTCTTCTTAAGCGTGATCAGGCAACAGCTGTCACTGGCATGGCAAAATCGCAGCTTCAAGGACAATGATTTCAATTAACTTGAAAGATGTAGATGGGTCCACATCACTATTCAGATTCTAGAAATGAAACATGAATTTAGTGAATCATAAAATCATGCCGGTGAAAGCTGAATTAAGAACTTGAAATTTCAGCCAAGAAAGCACGGATAATATCGCGACTTTTTCATGAAGACTTTCATTATAATGTGGAGCATGAAATTCCCTTGATAACCAGCTTGATTTCCGCTTAGTTGAGATGATTATTAGCAAACATTCATTCCTTTTGATATCGAACTTGTTTCATACTACTTACAGTATATAGGAGAGTCATCTCAGTAGTATATAAATTGGCAAATTTTGACTTTTTTCAAGAGTGCTCAAATAATTTTTTGGACTACGGGAACGTGATCTCTTCAAAAAACTGAATCTTTTCATATAAAAATTTTCACTGTATACAGATACTTGTTTGTGTCGACACTCTACCTATATATCTCTACTCTATGTCTCCGACCTATCTCCGGCTGCGAAGTCCTGGTTGAAAGTAAAGTCACAATGAATATTGATAACATGATCGTACAGCATCAATTCAGAACTTCCATTAACTTTTGTCACAGAATTGTCACAAACAGATCTTGTGAACCACTAACTGAAAGACATTTGCCTTCCATCGCTGTCTTCCAGAGTTAGATCAACACAGTGATTTCTCCACAAACAAATGTACTAATAGCTACATACAGTACAGCAGCGATAATAGCACCACTTGACTATGTCAAGATTGCGATAAACAAATTCATGTTCCTGATTCTTCATCAACTTCCGTTGACAGAACTGCAGAAGGCAAAGATGACACATTCCCATCAACACAACTGTTTTAATGACTTTCTGAAACTCTCTGCAGCGGCAGGAAAACAAAGTATTTGTTTCCTTTGAAGGCAGCAATGCACACAAGGACTGAGTGTAAGATCTGAAAGAATGATAAATTCCTGTTGCTTTGAAGTGGTTTATGATTCTCTGTATTGAACGGAGGTGTAGAAAAGGAATTTTCATAGTGTACAGTACCGCTAATGCGAAAATCTGAGTTCAGAAATCGTAAATATGCACAAAGGCACTCACTATCTCATACACTATCATTATGAGCAGTACCAAACTTCTTCATGAGAAGACCAACTTTTACTTCATTGCTCTAATCGTGTGCATGTGAAGTAGGCCTGCATGTATGCAAGTGCATGAGTAAGCAAGCAAGCGTGTACTACTGCCAAGACTGAAGATCAAATGCCGTTTGCTATCTAATCTTCCCCCATGAGATACTTGAAGTTCGACTTGTCTGAAGCCCATTGTTTAATCGACTTAGGTCAAACATGAACGATTATTTTGACACTCCTTGACATGCTGATAGAATTTACGAAACTTGTTCATCATATTTACCATTTGTTAGGCAACGAAAGCGTGTGATTTCAACAGCAAATGGATGTAATTTTGTTATCTTTGAGAATATTTCCAATTATCAATATTGAAAATTATCAGAATTGGCTACTTTTCAGTCTTTCACATTCATATCCGATCACGAGAAAATGGTGATTTCTAAGGATGGCTAAACGGTGTAAGTAGAGAATATTTCATAAATCAAGTTCACTTCAAGTTCAGGATTTCAGACCTGTGTTGTAATTGCAATCACAATGTTCTGTAATTTGTAATTGTAGCCATGTAATTGAGATGTAGTTGCAATTACTTTGCAGTCAGCTCTGTTCATAGCATGTATATTTTAAATTGACTCTCTTTGTCGATAATGCTTTAATACTTAGATGCGCACCGGGTGTACAACTACCAGAAACTTGTAGAAGACATTTGCTACGAAACTGATTGTCAAAATCAAAATTAAGTACTTGTGTTGTGATATTCTTTCCCCTCTAATAGCTGATCAGAAAATGTAAATCGGAAAACTAGCTCTATTGATTTTTCCTCGAAAAATGAGAGCCACATAAATTCTTCAAGAAGCCACAGTTTAAGTCTCTAAATCAATTTAAACCTTATCGGAGATTCCTTTTCAGTCGTAATAAAGTCTCCTAAAAGCCACAAGTCTCGATATCACAGCATTGCATCTTCAGTTGGAATTGTAGTAGAGATCTTAGTGCTGGGTCCCTCTCAAGACAGATGAGCAGAAGCTGCACGTGGCGGAGATGCGGATGCTAAGGTGGATGCAGGGCTACACACGCTTGGACCGGAAGACCAATGAAGAAATAAGATCTAATGTGGAAATAGCCCCTATTCAAGAAGTGGCAAGAGCAAGAAGGCTGTCATGGTTTGGTCATGTGCAGCGTCGCGGAGAGAGCCATCCCCTTAAGAAAGCATCACGTCTGCAAGTGGAAGGAAGAAAAGGTAGAAGCCGCCCGAAGAAGACCTGGACAGCGACAGTAACCGCCGACATGAAGGCAAAAGGAGTGGATGCCTCCCTGGTCCACAACCGGAAGGAATGGAAAAAGAGGACTGGACCTACCCTGGGATACGCGGGACAAGGGTCGACAAGGTGAGCAAGGTGAGCATGTGAGGCGAAAGCACTGGCGGGGGAAAGGTGTCAACTTTACATCAAAGTTACAAGCGTGGTCTGTATTCCGGGGAGCGGTAGTGATTGACCTTTGTATATCCAGTGGATATTGGGCCTATCCTATAAACCGTCATTTACGTAAATGGAAGTTAGATGGATTCATTAAGAAAATGCTGTTCATGGAGCTGTCATTTATTTCGTGTCATTTCAGTGTCATATTAAGTATTGTAAATGAAAGTGTGTTCACGAAAGTATCATTAATCGATGTGATAAATAAATGACGGTAAATGAAAGCTGAATATTCAAAGGAGGGTAGAAGCTCCATTTAGCAGCAAATGAAGAATACTTTGAAAAACATGTTGCGATATCTGCTTAATGAGAACAATCTGCGACGCGAAAGGATTTTTCGAGACCGAAGCAATCCATACCACTAGTCCACCGAAGCATTTCACGGCGGACAGGAAATTGTTTTTTAAGTGATTGAAATGTCATTGCAAAGTAATCATCAAATTACATTTCACGAGTAATGGACACAAGTCGGCAAGATTTAAGCTTGTGATGCGCAGAATAAATGCTGTTGAAGATGTTGAAATTCAGCAGGAAAGATGAACAAATCCAAATTCCAAACCTTGATAATTTCAATGTCTAATTAGTACTGGACATCTTATGAAAGTTTGACCGTGTAAGAGATTTCTGTTCTTACATGTGCAGCCGCTGAAATCAGTTGGTTGTGCAGTCAATGAAATGGCGCGTCAATTCAGAAGTTACGAAACCAATTACGCAATCCCCGACCGACTGTCAACAATATCTTGCCAATTGAGCATCGCCGGAATGAGAGTATGACAAGGTCATGGAACCTGTTCTGCATTATGGAATGACCAGAGACGTGGGCCTTGAGACGGCTTGGAACAAATACTGTCAAATACATATACTTTTCCTTCAAACTCTGAATACAAATTCATTTCAGAATTTCTAAAGTACAAGCACTGCTATTCAGGCAGCCAGCACGAGTTTCTGCAGGGAACGAGGCCGAAAGTGAGACTTTCACAGAATGATGTACACCTCATAGTCCGGCAGCCAGCACGAGTTTCTGCAGGGAACGAGGCTGAAAGTGAGACTTTCACAGAATGATCTATACCCTATGCCTACTGCATATCTGCGCGTCTGCCGACTTCTAGTGAGTTCCTCTTCTTGTCAGACAGGATCAAAGAAAAATACATGCAAATCCAATAGGACGCAGATTGCAGTTTTTGGCTAAAATGAAATTTTGTATGTTTTCTATGATTAAACGAAAATTACTAAGCCCAGAGTCGTAATTTTTGGCATGCAATGTCTCTAGGTCATTTTCTTTCATTTTCATGTACCCCTGTCTATTAAGCTTAACACATTTAGATTTGGCGAGCCTCTTAATGTCGGCAAACACAAACATTTCAGCAACTTTATCCACATTCAACCCCATTCTCACATGCATTGTCGATTAGATGCATGATAATACCACATGCACATCATAGGAAATGATCTGAAGACATTTCATGTCAAAAATTATGACTCTGGACTTTTCGTTTGATCAGAGAAAATATGCAAAATTTCATTTTAGCCAAAAACTGCAATCTGCGTCCCATTGGATTTACATGTGTTTTCTTTGATCCTGTCTGACAAGAAGATGAACTCACTAGAACTCGGCAGACGTGCCGATTCGTAGTGGGCATAGGGTGTGCGTCATTCTGTGAAAGTCTCACTTTCAGCCTCGTTTCCTGCAGAAATTCGTTCTGGCTGCCGGACTATACAGGCAATTGTTACTATTCAGATTACGAAATCACGTTAAATCACAGGGAAGTGAGTCTTGATACGCCTAGGAACGTCTTCTCTTTGGAAATGAAAATATAAAAGAACATGATAAAATACAACAAAATAATAATTAAAGTTTATAAAAGTGTATTGACATGTATAATTGTGAAAGAGACAGGAAGCATTAAAAGCCGTAAAATGTCGAGCAGGATTTTTGTATTAAGACCAAAGCATCTTATACAAACTCCCGAGAGAAATAGTTTAGGTCTCGAAGTTGTGGATTTAATTCGGTGAAGTAAACTGCGACGGGCCTTCGGCCTCCTGCGCCTTTTGAGCAGCCTTGACTGATTTTTATCTTTCTAGATAGAAGAAAAATCGTATTAAATGATATTATTTGACAGATTATGTGTGTTGACAAGACGAAGGTTCCATCAAAAACTTCTTAGATAAATGCCTCGAAGTCAATGTATGAGAAGTCCTGAATATAACAGGCATTTTGTTTCTATTGATAAAGTAGGTTCAATTAGGCCTAATGCTAAATAATGCTAAATCTAATGTCAATAAAGCTACTGTAGCAATGAAGTGAAATTATAATAATCCAAGAAAACAGCCTCCTTTGAGTCTAACTTGGAACTCTGTAGGAAGTCTGAGAATAGCGGCAGTTATGAACACGTGGGTATGATGGAAGAAAGCTCAGATTTTCAGCAATCATCTCATTTAACTGGATCGTAGCTATCAGCAAACCTACAATCAAATGACTTTCCCAGATTCTCGTTCGCCAAGGACTGTTCTTCACTCGGTTGTTTATTAGAAGTTAAATGAATGCTGGAAATTTTATGATGATGGATCTTGCATTTGTGGATTCTAAAATCCATGATAGAGTGAAAGTTGTGATGGGAAATTCATTTCAACATCAAAGTCCGTAAGTAAAGAGATAAATCCATGGAATCAATCAATCCGCTGCAATCATGACAAATTCGTTCAGTGTTTTCCAGCCTCTTATTTTCTGATTCAATGACATCATCTGTCGGCGTATATAGGTATCAAACGCAGAGTGCAGCCTTCAACCCTTGCCCCCCGGCGAATCTTTTGAATATCTTTTACCCTCAGAGACCTGAGCTTTTTCACACCCTCCTGGGGAGTCCAGTGGACCCCTTTCACAAATTCTTAGCTTACCTGCTCAAATAGATATCAAATCATTAAGAAAGCTGGTTTTAAGTAAAACAATGATGTTTTCGTGTAGCAAGTCGATATAACTAACCCTTTGAGTGTGTTTCAGTCTCCTCAGTAAACACCTGCAAAAATGTGGTGTTTTTGCTATTCAACGACATTTAGCCTAATATCAGTTGTACTAAGAGTCGGCTTTACGATGTTTGTTGTCTTCATGTAACCTCAGATGCTTTATTTTAGTGAAATTGATTTATTCCATGTAGCATAACCTCTACATTTGGCAATTTTTCAAATTTATCAATACCAATCGAAAATAGGCTTAAACTGAGCCAAAATTGCTGCATTTTATGACCCTCAAAACAGCTGTGGAGATCTCAAACTCTTCAATTACTGCTGTAAAAACTTTGCCAATAGTCTCTTTTCGTCCCACTACAAAAAGATACGTCGGTCCGACGTCGAAAACGAACTCGTTCCGAGGAACAGAATGTCCGCATGGCCGATGGTCGGTACGAAGTCGGAAACCGAAGCCTCATTATAAAAAAGACACCCTAGGCCTCCTATCTGCTATTTCACAAGTAGGATGTCTATGGAATTACATGCAAACGTCAATTGATCAGGAATTAAGTGTTATATATTTTCCTTTCCTTTTCTGAAGCTTGTTTGAGTAATCAATATCATCATAATCATATCCGCACGTCTTCATGTCTTCAATGTCTTGCTACAATTAACTCAATCAAAAAAGCCATTTTTATCATAATTTCTGCTTAAATTCAAAGAAATGAGGTCAGAATTAGCATGTTAATAGTCAAAAAAATTTCCCGACTATTTTCCGACTACCATACCTCGTTCCGACGTCTTTCCGGCGAATCTTTTTGTAGTGGGACGTGTTGAACTATGAATATAATGATAGCTTTCATTTTGAACATTGATTTATGCTGACTTGTTCATGTAGGGGTGTAGGCCGACCAGTCATGCACGATCATGTGCGAAAACGAAATATTCACATGTTGTGATCTTCTAACACAACGCCAATGCACGAACATGATGCAAACATTGAATAAATGAATTTCACTAATTACGCACCATCGTGGACATGCACAAAATCATTTTTCATCTGATGGCAGAAATTTTGTTATCGGAATTTCTACACCCTCCTGAGACCTACTATTAGTGATGCAAATGGAAAATTTTCCATTGGAAAATTTTGAAATTTATTTTTCGGTGATTGACGTTTTTTCCTTTGTTTTGGAGACTTATTATAATCGTTTGAAAGGACTATGTAATGTTCAAAGACCGAAAACTTCTCTATCATCCCTGTATGTTAACTTTTGGTACCAACTGCACCTTTTCCATGTCTATTTCAGATCTTTCCAAATGAATTTCAGACATTAGATGGATTTCAGATTTCTCTAGCTGAATTTCAGATATCTGTCAGAAGCACAACTTTGAAAAGATCTTAAATTCAACTGGAGATCTCCAATTCATCTGGACCATATCTGAAATTCATTTGGGCAGATCTGAAATCGATTTGGAACTATCTGAACCATCTGAACTAGAAATGGAGGATGTGTATCCTCAACGAAGATATCGGACAATAGGCCAGAAGTTAGAGGCTATCATAGATATTCTTTTACTCATCACAGATCTTTAGTGTCCAAATATCTCACGAGTTTGCAGTCTTTATATCTTCCAATATGGTCGCTCATGAATGCTGCGTGGAATGTGTGCTTATACTTCACATGTTCATCAACACATGGAGAATTTGCATCACTATGATCAACGCTGGATAATAAAGCTTAACTTTCAAGCTAACAAGCAAACTCCAAAATGAAGCACATTATTTTTGCTCCAGATCTTTCACATTGCATGGAATTATACCCCTATTGTAAAGCAAGATTCACGTTATCCCAAACGGTGTCTGTGTGATAATTAAAAATGAGGCACAAGCCACTGCTGGTGGCAAAGGAATGTTCAAAAATCCGCGGACGAAACTCGCATTGCTACGATAGCCTTAATCGAAAAAATGGTGAAATCAAGAGTTTTAGACCCAATTTATTGGTACGTAGCTGCCTCGGCAGTGAAAGCGCTCAAATTATAAGGCCTATCAAAAAAATCAAAACTTAAAATTTCCCAAACTTTTCCATAATTTCCACTATTCTTCTACTCATTCAATTGTAAAGAAATAACATATGTAGATTCACTGTCAAAAATGATGATTTTCCATGGGCATGAGCGGTTGATAAATCCGCAGGACAAAAAGTAAAATAGAAAAATATGGCTTCGGGATCCACTGGACCCCCCCACAGGTCTCTGAGGGTTAAACCAATCAAGCTATGGCCACCAGATTTCTAGCAGCTTACTTTCTACTAGTGATGAAAATTTTCCGTGGAAAATTATGGAAAAAAAATTGGAAAATTTTGGGAAATTTTTAAAGTTTTGATTTTTTATAGGCCTTACAATTTGAGCGCTTCCACTTCCGAGGCAACTACGTACGTACCAATAAATTGGGTCTAAAACTCTTGATTTCACCATTTTTTCGATTAAGGCTATCGTAGCAATGCGAGTTCCGTCCGCGGATTTTTGAACATTCCTTTGCCACCAGTGGCTTGTGCCTCATTTTTAATTATCACACAGACACCGTTTGGGATAATGTGAATCTTGCTTTACAAAAGGGGTATAATTTCATGCAATATGTGAAAGATCTGGAGCAAAAATAGTGTGCTTCATTTTGGAGTTTGCTTGTTAGCTTGAAAGTTAAGCTTTATTATCCAGCGTTGATCATAGTGATGCAAATTCTCCATGTGTTGATGAACAAAGTGAAGTATGAGCACGCAGTCCACGCCGCATTCATGAGCGACCATATTGGAAGATATAAAGACTGTAAACTCGTGAGATATTTGGACACTAAAGATCTGTGATGAGTAAAAGAATATCTATGATAGCTTCAAACTTCTGGCGCATTGTCCGATATCTTCGTTGAGGATACACATCCTCCATTTCTAGCTCAGATGGTTCAGATAGTTCCAATCCGATTTCAGATCTGCCCAAATGAATTTCAGATATAATCCAGTTGAATTTAAGATTTTTTCAAAGTTGAGCTTATGACAGATATCTGAAATCCATCTGATGTCTGAAATTCATTTGGAAAGATCTGAAATAGACATGGAAAAGATGCAGTTGGTACCAAAAGTTAACATACAGGGATGATAGAGAAGTTTTCGGACTTTGAATATTACACAGTCTTTTCAAACGACTATAAGAAGTCTCCAAAACAAAGGAAAAAACGTCAATCACCGAAAAATAAATTTCAAAATTTTCTGGAAAATTTTCCATTTCCATCACTACTTTCTACACACGAGCAGATGCCAAAACATGCAATTTTAGTGATGTTTTAGTTGAACTAAAAGTTTGAATTATTTGACCTTTGAACTCATCTAATGCAATCATCATCTCAGAGCGATTAACCACCTTGACCAGATCTTCCGATTAGTGCATGGTTTGTTAGTTTTGTTGTCATTATCTATTTCAAATAGTGATCCATTGGAAATTTGTTTGACCTTTGACCTTCACCTCAGCCCAGAGATGACCTTAGAAATAAAACTGATGTTGGTTTTCTGAATCGCCTTTCAATGCCTATTCGATTGATGTGTGGATTGCCAAAATTCGTGCAATAATTGGGGAGATCCCGGAAAAACACCTCAGTGAGGAAGGGTTGATAATCATTAGAAGATTCAGATTGGTGCGTCTCTTGCGTTCTATCACATTTTCTCGAAATACAATTTGTCAACATTGCTTGAACAGCTGTAGATTGTAATGTACGATGAAAACAAGGCATTTGTAGTATAATTTTGAATATCTAAAGAGAATGACGACTGTTTGTCAAGTCAATAAAAGACACTGGCACTTTTGATTCCGAGTTCACCCATTTTACGCTATTTAGGCCTAATCAATGAAATTTAGGCCTATTTTCTAACAAACTCTCTCATTTCTTCTAATACATTGAAACAGTCTGTTCAGTCAAAATATCGACTGTTATTCAAAGAATCGCCACATAAATAAAAATTGTGGCATTTCGTACACCAATTACGATCACCGACTAAAACTGTTGTCGGTGCTTCTCTTCTCCCCCCCACATTTTTCAAGTTTTCCAAGGTCATCAAATTTTACCAAAGTTAGTCACATTGGGTTTAGAATAGACTTGATCTGTCACTGAGTGACACTACAGCACCACTGAGAACTCTTACTTGAACCCTGGGATGAAGGATTGGTCCCTTGGATACTCAGTTAGAATACAAGGTACAGCTGTGATCATGAACTTCGTGTGATTGTTGTCTACAGACAAATGACGAGCAGTTGTCTAATTCTGAGGCTGTAAATGTTCTACAAGTCAGATAAGAGGAGGTTTACACACTCAACGCTATGCCACGTCAGTGAAACTGCCCGTAAGCAAGACAAGATCGCTGACGATGCAACACTTCCGGGTGTCAACAACAGAAATGTGGGGGGGGGGAAAGATAGAAGTACCCTGTTGTCTATTGTTCCCCTTTGGAAGAGAAGAACTATGTTGAACTTTTGTTTCCTAAACAAAGCACTCCACAATTTCATAGACTGACTTTGATAAATTCTTTATTTCCGTCCCCTTTTCTCACTGTACACGCAGTTTTACCAATAATCCGCTTCAACTAGTTCCCCGTATTTTCCCAAATAGTAATTATTTGAGCAATTTCCTTTTTTCGTGTTTGCAAGGTTTGGAACAAATTGCCTTTGTCGTGTGTTCTGGCTCCGTCAATTTTTGCCTTCAAAAATGTTTAAAGAATGAGCTTTAATTGTGTTATTGTGACGAGAGAAATCATTTTTACGCTCGTCCGGCAGCCATTACTTGCTTTTCTGTATATTACTTTGCGGAATAAATTTATCTCATCTATACTGACATCTCTAGTTAACATTTTTGTCGAATGCTGATGAGACAGGATTTTGATATCAATTAGATCTAATGTCTGCCCTAATGAAATCGAAGAAGATCTCGTATTCACCGGAGATTGGGAATTCAGGAAGAGAATAAACACCGTCTCTCCTCCTAGAATGCGTGGAAATCATCGAGATAAAAATAAATAATTGAAATTCCATAGATATCTGTTCCTGATTAAAATTCTTCTTTTTCAGATTCTTTTCAATGACGATGCTATTCTTGACAGATCGGAGTTTTTTCCTCGGACACAAGTGTCGCTGCAAGAGGGAACAGTTGTCTGATAAATTGATAAGCAAACCGTGGACGACATTTTAATTCCTTTCACCTTTTCTAATGACAGAACAAATTCATGAACGTTGAGAGAGGAATAAGATTGAGGAAAAGTAATATTTAAAGTGACGAGCAACAATTTTGTCGACAAATAAATCCTCCGATCGTACTTTCCAGCAGTAAGTAAATATTAGCAAGAGAATGTGCAGATAAATCACAGAACGTGATGAGAAGAGGAAAACTTCCTTCCTTGACATCGTTGGTGAACGAAATTTGTACAAATTCAACAATAAAACGCATGAAAGGACAATATCGTACTTCTTGTTGTGTTGTGTAATCTGCACAGAAGAAGAAATTGTATTAACTCGTCATTGATCTCTGTTTTCCATTATCTCGACAAGCGCTGTATCACGAGAGAAATTTGCAGACGAATTTCGTTAATTCCAACACATCTTAAGACGAAATAGCACTCCAACCGCTTCATATATCCATGCAATGATTTGGTCACTCCCTGAATGAACCCTTTCATGCAGACACGTGGATGGCAATGCTCAGCAAGGTACTATTCTTTCCCCCATTTTTTTGTTGTTGACACCAGGGATGCGGAGTCCTATCATTTTGATAGGACTCCGACTCCGGGTGTCAAGTATATAGAGCCTTTTTGAAAAATTAACTGTTAACCAATATTATAGATCATTATAGGCTTACCTGAACCTATCTTTAGTGATCATTGCTGTATCAATTATCAATCATTTTCGATGAAAGTTTATCAAACGTCGCTTTCAGTTGGATGCATGGGACTCAGCTACTCTCATCTTGCTGATGTATTTTTTCCAGTCTCTACTAGGCAGGAAAATCCCCATTCTTTTCCAATAAATATGAGTACATCTTCGATTTTAATATGCGCTTTAGAGAAGCCATCACACACGATTAACGTGAGGGTAGGAGGCAATATTCTCAAGCAAACTAGTATTTTAATTTGGTTTCTCACATGACCTTTGGTGAGTAGGTGTGATCGAGGTTAGGAAGGCTTGTCTTCTCTACAAAATCACCGAGTGAAAAGACAATTCTTTTTTATCACTATCACGGTTCATTCCCTCAACTATTACAAGCTTTTCATGCAGCAGTTTCTCTGTACTTTTGTTTGACGGAGAAAGTTGACATCAAGACAGTGACAGCTATGCACGAGAATAAATAATTTGTTTGTATTATGTTTCTGGTCTAGTTATAGGTCGGAGTCTGGAGTCCTATCATTTGATAGGACTCCGACTCGGACTCCAGCAAAAATGATGGGACTCCGACTCTGCATCCCTGGTTGACATCCGTGAGTGTCAACGTTGTCAACGATCTTCTCTTATGCGTAAGTGCAGTCTCACTGCCGTTGCAAAGGCGTTGAGTGTGCAAAATTCCTCTTTTTTGTAGAAAATTGATAGCACCTGTTTTGTTGTCCACTGTAGCGCAGACAACAGTCCAATAAAGTTCATGATCACAGCTACACCGCGCATTCTACCTGAGTATCCAAGAGACCAAAACTTCATCGCGTAAGATTTGAGTGTGTAAAATATCTCTGGTTTGCAGAAAATTTACAGCACCTGGTTTGTCGTTCAATAGACAACAATTCCAAAAAGTTCATGATCACAGCTCAGCTGTATCTTGTATTCGAACTGAGTATTCAAGTGACCGATCCTTCATAGCAGGGTTCAAGCAAGACTTTTCAGTGATATTGTACCATTCCTCAGTGGCAGATCAAGTGTATTCTAAATCCGATGTGACTGAGTCTGACAAAATTTGATGAATTTGGAAAAATTGGGAAATGTGCGGATAAAAAATAGAAGTATACCTTCAGTAATGATGATCCCAGAACGGCCAAAGCTTGTAACCAAATGAAACAGGATATCAACGCGGTTTTAAAGACACTACTCCCATCCTCCTGCGATGCTCAGAACGCCCCGCGAATTGGAAAATCAAGCAGCCTTAATCTTGAAATATTTCATGCATGAAAGGGTTAAACATGATGGTCAATAATATTTTCTTCTTGGAATGGCACAAAATTACTTCTATGGACATGCGACTCTTCGGAGCAAAAGATGCTCTGACCCTTTTTCATTATGGTCTTCAAGTATGTGATTTTTAGCTTAACGAGTGGTGGCTATCAAATGCATTGAGAGAAGTATAAAGAATGTAAGACGAATCATGTTGGGCTGTTTGTACTCGGTAGGGAGTGCTGCATGCAATTGTAGTCAAAGGACATTTTTCGAGGTCTCATCATCCAAGGTGAAAGGAATCATCATTGCTTTTTTCACTATTGATTTAGTGACGAATAAGGCCTAAAAATGCACTACTAATCCCGCTCATTTCTAGACAGTTTCCCAAGTCACCATCGACTGAGTAGACGTTTGAGAGCTGACTTCATCATGTTGTGTTGATGACCGAAATATCTGATAGGGTCTCTCACCTTAGGGTTTGGGTATTAGCTCCATATGATGAACTTTAAAGGCAACTCGATCTATTTCATGCACGATTTTTTAGTTACACTTTTTCTCACATCTTTTTATACAAATAAATCATCACCAAGAAAACAAAACTGATAACTGGGACTAGCTGAGAAGACAACCAAACAAGAACTTGTGAAATGTATTGTTGTTGCTTGATAATTTCAAATTCATTGGATCACTTTGTAGGAGCTATAGCCTGATCAAAGTAGTCCGGCAGCCAGCACGAGTTTCTGCAGGGAACGAGGCCGAAAGTGAGACTTTCACAGAATGATGTACACCTCATAGTCCGGCAGCCAGCACGAGTTTCTGCAGGGAACGAGGCCGAAAGTGAGACTTTCACAGAATGATGTATACCCTATGCCTACTGCGAATCGGCAATTCAGCCGAGTTCTAGTGAGTTCCCCTTCTTGTAAGACAGGATCAAGGAAAAACACATGTAAATCCAATGGGACACAGATTGCAGTTTTTGGCTAAAATGAAATTTTCCATGTTTTCTCTAATTAAAGGAAAAGTATTAAGCCTAGAGTAATAATTTTTGACATGGAATGTCAACAGATCATTTCCTATGATATGCATGTGCTTTTATCATGCCACTATCAGCAATGCGTGCAAGAATGTGGTTAAATGTGGATAAAGTTGCTCAAAATGTTTGTGTTTGCCGACATTAAGAGGCTCGCCAAATCGAAATGTGTTAAACTTTATAGATAGGGGTGCATTAGTCCGGGAGCCAGCGTGAAGTTGTGCAGGGAACGAGGTAGTACGCAAAACTTTCACATAGCATAGTACACCTCTAACCTACTGCAAAACTTCGCGTCTGCCGGATCAGATCATTTGATTTTCAGAAATAGAGAGGATAACAAAATCCTATGTATTTCCAATGGTAAAATTGTGACATTTAAGGTGTTGACTCCATTTTTTTCATTTTTGGTATTTTGTTGAACAATTGGTTATCATAGCATAGAAATCATATGACAGAGGATGTACAAGTGTACAAACAGACACTTTTCGTTGTGTAACTGCAAAATTTTAACATCGAAATTTCAGGAAAATTGTTGATATACTTTAACGAAAAGTGTCTGTTTGTACACTTTACTTTCACTGAATGATAAGATCATGATCTGTAATTACAATTTGTGTAATGAGCAAAAATTCGAAAAAATGGTCAACACAAACCAATTTTACCATTGGAAATACATAGGATTTTGTTATTTTTCTATTTCTGAAAATGATCCGGCAGACGCGAAGTTTTGCAGTAGGTTAGAGGTGTACTATGCTATGTGAACGTTTTGTGTACTACCTCGTTCCCTGCACAACTTCACGCTGGCTCCCGGACTACATGATGACGAAGGGAAATGACTTGAAGACATTCCATTTTAAAAATTATGACTCTGGGCTTAGTACTTTTCCTTCAATCAGAGAAAACATAGAAAATTTCATTTTAATAAAAAACTGCAATCTGCGTCCCATTGGATTTACATGTGTTTTTCGTTGATCTTGTCTGACAAGAAGAGGAACTCACTAGAACTCGGCAGACGTGACGATTCGTAGTAGGCATAGGGTTTACATCATTCTGTGAAAGTCTCATTGTCGGCTGCCGGACTAAAGGTATGTGTAATCTTCTTCTACATTACACTACTTTCTGATGCGTTAAAACACAGAAAGTCGATTGCATTTCAGATGTAACTTGAAAATTCGTCACTTCTATTCTTTCCCCCACAATTTTGTTGTTGATACCCTCAAGTGTCGCATAGTCAACGATCTTCTCTTGCACGTAATTGCAGTCTCACTACCGTCGCACAAGCATTGAGTGTGTAAAATTCCTCTGGTTTGTATAAAATATACAGCAGTTGCCTTGTCGGTCAACTGACAACAATCCCACGAAGTTCATGATCACAGTTGCATCTTGTATTCTAAGTGGGATCAATTCTACATCCCAGGGTTCATGAAAAACTTCTCAGTGGTGTTGCATTGTCACTCAATGACAGACCAAGTCTAATGTGACAAAGTTTGACGAAATTTGATGAATTTGGTAAAATTAGAAAATGTGGGGGGATGGAATAGAAGTACCGAGTTCCATTCTCTAAACAATGGAAAGAAGAGTGCGTCGGCACCATAGCATGCCACAATTAAAACAACAGACCTTCAACTCGCCACAGTGTAAAGGAAAAATTCTTCTGAGTTCGTTGCTTGATGAACGCAATCCGCACAAATTTGAAAATCGATTCATCAAGGTACAATAATGTACTTGTAATCCTTTTGTTTAACTCAATCGACAATTCTGTCCTATTTCCTCTCATTGTTGCTCCCTTGTTTCTGTCCTCTTCTCCCCATTCACCTATCTATCTCGTTTCTCATCAGTTTCCGAATGAATATGAAAGTGAAATTTTACTATTCAGCGACAGTGCAAGAAAGAGTTACATGTCTGTTCATAGAAATCCGACAATCTGTGATAACAAAGGACCAGAGCGGAGCGGAGTCGGAGTCCCGGAGTCCCATAATTTTTGCTGGAGTCGGAGTCCTATCAAATGATAGGACTCTGGACTCCGGCCTATAACTAGACCAGAAACATAGTACAAGCAAATTATTTGTCCTTGTGCATATCTGTTACTGTCTTGATGTCAACTTTCTCCGTCAAACAAAAGTACAGAGACACTGCCGCATGCAAGGCTTGCAATAGTTGAGGGAATGAACCATGATAGTAAAAAGGGATTGTCTTTTCACTTGGTGATTTAAGAGAGAAGACAAGTCTTCCTAACTCGATCACACCTATGCACCAAAGGTCACATCAGAGACAAAAATGAAATACTCGTTTGTCTGAGAACATTACCTCTTACCGAAAGTGTACTCAAATTTTTTTGAAGAAGGATGGGGGATTTTTCTGCCTGGTAGAGACTGGAGAAAAACCGTGTTGGGCACACATCAACAAGATGAGAGGAGCCGAGTCGCATGCATCCAACTTAAAGCGACATTTGATAAACTTTCATCGAAAATGATTGATAATTGATACAGCAATGATCACTAAAGATAGGTTCAGGTAAGCCTATGATACAGGTTACCAGTTTTTTTAAAAAAACTAGGCTTACCACCCGGAGTCGTAGTCGGAGTCCAGTCAAAATGATAGGACTCCGCATGCCTGCTGCGAGGTCATGAAAACGACATCTAAGCGATAGCGTTATCCAGTGGTTGGCTGCCAGCACCTGCTTGTTACTGGAATTTGTAAACATTCAAAATTGACATTTTCTCTTTAAGAATAAAATCATTTTGATAAAGTACTTGCAGGCCAAGAAACTGCAATTATCATATCATTCAGCAGATCTCGGTGCATTAATCTACATAGATCGTGGCCTAAATGAGCCGCGTACACTGCCGTCAACCAACAGCTGATCAGTCCCATAAGCAAAGCGGAAAGTCGGATTTCTATTGATCAGACGATTGAAGGACAGGTTTCCGACGTCTTGGACGTGTATGAAGTTCGAAGAACCACCCAGCGGAACCAGTTTTTATTGCAACGAGATTTTATTCTAAACAACTTCTACTTTATCAATGTCAGTCTCCTGATCACGAATCTGGGCTCAGATTCCGCAAAGTTGCAGTCGTTTATGTGAGATTCAAATTCAAAGATAAAAGTGGACTCCGGTGTGAAGTTAGTGGCACAAACTTCCTAGTTTCGCTGATATGTGCAGTGAATCAGTTATATTTAATCACCACCTGATCATATTTGCCAGACCCAGATCACAATTGCGTGCTTCATTTTTCGCAACAGTTGAGTTAAGGAGGGCAATGTCGTAACATGTTCATTGACGGGCGTGAACGAAAATACCCAACAGAGCAGAAGTTTAAAGATATAAGTGATCCCGCTAACTTCGTACATGTTTGTCACAGTCCGGTTCTCTGAATGTGACATTCATTTCTCTTTTAGCTGACTTATTGTAGCTGTTCTAAAATTCAAATGAGGTTGGCCTATATTTTGACTTTTGTGTGATGTTAGAGGCAGAGCTGGAAGAAAAATGTGCAGTGAACGCGCTGTAACAAAAGATAGTCTTGTAAGAAAGGTACGAAGACGCATTGTTCAACATCCTCTGATGAGTCGTTTGCTATTGGGCGAGGATGAGAGACAAGAAGGACTTCATCAGTCCATCAAAGCCCTGTGGCATCTACCAAGCCTTGATATATAGGTAGTGTCGAGTCAAAAAATCATCTGCATAGTGAACATTTTCACATGAAAAGATTCAGGTTTTTGCGGAGAATACGTTCTCGTGGTCCAAAACATTATTTGAATAGTTCTAAAAAAGTCAAAATTTTGTCAATTTACATACTACCGAGATGACGCACCTATATCAGTAGTATGAAACAAGTTGGATATCAAAAGGAATGAATATTTGCTAATAAACATCCTAACTAATCTGAAATTAAACTGATTATCAAGGGAATTTCATGATCTGTATTACAGTGGAAGTCTTCATGAAAAAATCGCGGCATTAATCGTACTTTCTTAGCTGAAATTTCAAGCTTTTCCTTCAATTTTCATCGGCATGATTTTATGATTCACAAAATTGATATTTCATTTATTGAATCTGAATAGCGATGTGGACTCATTTGCATCTTTCAAAGTTAATTGAAATCATTGTCTTTGATAATGTTATTTTGCTCTACCAGTAGCAGGTTGCCTATGATATGATCACCTTAAGAAAATGCTCTTGAGGTTGAGCATGAAAGTAATAGGAACTCATCGAATTGCTAATTTAGCAAACATTACCTCTCCAAGGCTGTCATGACACTGAGAATCTGTAAAATACCATCATTCCTTCTACATTATAATCATGATCAGTCAATTCCGTGACAGATTCTTCAAAACTGCAAAAATTTGCATATCTCACATTTGGCAACAATTACCAACTATTTCCCCCTCGAGTTCATTTAATAAAATCGAAAGTGTATACACATTGGGATTTAATAAATGCGGAGTTACCACTCTACCAAATATGTTTTGTCTATGCCTTTTGCTCAACTTGCTTCCTTTTATGACTATTGCATGGATGTTGATTAAATATCGCTTCGGACCTACGCAGTTTTGTATGAATGGTTGGTCAATATCTGGTTCTGGCTTCAATTCAGGGTGAAATACTTTCTGTTCTGAAATGTCAATCTCTCTGTCTTGAGACAGTAGACACAAAGCTTCGTAAAGCGTAGGAAAAACAATCTGTCGGTATCTTATGCATTTAACAATAGAATACAATGAAGTAAACGATAGATTAAGTTATCATGAAGATGTGAGACTGGAAGGATTCGAACCAACGAATTCAGGTTAACTAAGTATCCCCCTATCATCCGAGCAACGAGCCGCTTTATATGCGTGCCGATTTCAGGATGAAACGGTATCTCTCAGGTGCGTTGATCAATTATCACTGAGCTTGATGGAAGCACATTCTCGCAGAGTCTGTTCCTCTCCGTAGCAGCCCTGCCAAATCCTGACTCGCTTGCGATATGAAATAGGATAGTTAAATAATTTCGAAAACTAAAGCGATTACAAAACAATCGGCGTGCTCGATCATTCGATGTAGTCTGTCTAGTGTCAAGGTGAATCACAAGGACGAAGAAGAGTGGATGTAAATCTCATGCGATGATGAAAATCATCCCAGCAGCCATTTGTAATATATATAATATAATGCTTACTAATTGAAATTATTAATTGAAGTAGTCCTGATGAGGACTGATGACTCTCCAATCTGCAAGTGTACAAAGGCAATGCTACTCTAACCATTGGATTAATCAGTTCTTAAAAGAACTCAATGGAGCTTTCTCGTTGCAACGAATTAAAATTGATCAGCTTTGGCCCAATATCTGGTAAAAATGGAAATCTCAAGACCTAAAACACTACTCATTCCTACTGTTTATATACTAATACCATAGATTCCATACACTGCCGCATACACGTTTAAAACAGACGTCTAATATACTGTACCGACTGCAGATGCTGGTAGTGGAAATAGAATAGGACAATGGTCACCATAGTTTAAGGAAATTAAACATTGATATTATAAAACAACAGGAGACCGATCAATAAAAATTGGAAAAGTGGAAGTAAAATATGGAAATACAACGATGCTACTACACCGATTACAAGTGAACTATATCTGACACTACACATGGTGGATAATAGTAAGAGTGGATAAGTGGAAAGTGGATGATGGAGGTAAACAATAGAACTACGATGACACTCTACTACACCGAAAGCAGTGAAACTAGTCACACTATACCTAATACTACACATGGAAAATACTATTTCTTCACTTGAATTTGTTATCGCCGGTTTCTTCATCCGTCTATAATACTTCATGTAATCTCACATTTCTTCATTTGAAATACAATACATCGACCACTACTTCAGCTACAAAACAAATAGCTTCACAATAATAACATTCAGCTTCGAAAAAATACATGCAGATGCGGCAAACATCATTGCTAGATCGATTAAGATCAACATGCCATCTAAGCTTAGAAGTGGATGACACGATAACGATAGAAAGTCGTCGAAAGCTCGCTCCTTGTAATTTTTAATACTTGTAGTAATCATCGACACACTAGCGCAGATTTTTCCCGAATTTTGAATCACTCTAGCAAAGTTTGTGATGCAATAGCAGTATTGCAGACCCGTCCGGTCACCGGGTGCGGATTTGAAGAACACAAGACTGCAGTTTGACCAAAAATGAATTGCAATGAAAGTACTCTTCCATCAGCTGTCATCCTCATACAACGGATGTCTTCGTGTGCGATGAAATTAGCTCAATTTCAGCAGGATGGATGTTTGATAGATCAATTTGTCATAATATTGTCCAACATCCATTTCAAAGTGGGCTACTCGCACTCCCCATGTATGGCAATGCGATATGCAGATGAACATCACGAAATCTCTCATGAAGCTGTTCCAGTGAGGAGAAGTCTCCTTTACAGACGTCAGCTTTCTCGTTCAGACGACTGTTATGTTGGTGACGGTCGTATGGATGTACACCGAAGTCTTAATTTCGGAGGCCCATAACCGATCGAGCAGATTCTAACGGAGACATTCAAGAGACTTATCATTCTCGTCGGCGGAACCATACAATTCTGACACTTAAATGACTAGAGCGGAAATGCACATCAAAAACAATGCTACGTCGTGGACACACGTTGTCATGACAGCGGGGCACTTTTCCAGTTTCCCACTACCAGCACCAGAGGCAGTTCTATCGTTATGAGAGCTGCAAGACCATCAGATGGCCACTACTACAATTCCGATTTGCATGTATTGCATGATACCTTTATTCTGCTGATATTAAAGAGCAGATAGCCTATTGAAACCCTGATTTGCAAAGTGAATCACTGCGACGACAGTGCAACAAATACTCGTGCATCACGTTCCCCTTGAAAGTTAGTCCACGCGTGCGCAGTTTGTGACGTCACATATGAGTCATCATCGCCGTCAGCATGAGTTTCCCGATATCTAAGTTACCCATGTTCCTAGTGCTATGATCCTGTTCGATTTCGTGTGATTTCCGTAAAACAAGACGTGTTAAGGTACTGGCTGGGGGGGGGGGAGGAAGAGCCGACAACGATCCTTAAGCGGTAACGGATTCCGAAGGCTAACAATGGGAAGGCACCGATAACTCGTCCGCATCGCGCAGTTAGCATATACATACAACTTGATGCATTTTTTGTGCAAGGTAGGCCTGCTTTGCACACGTCAATCGTTTCAATTATTGCTTGTACTCATAAGCACGTTCTCACACTGTTCGACATTGGAAATAGTAATCATTCAGGAGATTTATAGCCAAAATTCGGAAAATTTCAAAATATTCATGAATTTGTCAAAATTGGTAGTTTCCTGATGTCTATAATGCGAAGATGAAGGATTTAGATCAAGTGAAAACCATTATAGAGTTCTCACCATTGCTGTACCGTTCATGTGATTCGGAGCAGTAGAAGTTGATTCACTTCACAGCCAGTATAGAAGACCTCAGCATTGACAGCTGTAATGAGCATCAACAAACTGCTGATGTGCAAATTGCAGTAAAGCTAACTGCATCAAATAGACCGGCGGCAGCCAGCATGAGTTTCTGCAGGGAGCGAAGCCGAAAATGAGACTTTGACAGAATGATGTACACCTCATAGTCCGGCAGCCAGCACGAGTTTCTGCAGGGAACGAGGCCGAGAATGAGACTTTGACAGAATAAATCTGAAAAGTAAATTGCCACTCATCTCAAACTCAAACCAGATTCGAAGTAGGCATAAGTTGCACATCATTCTGTGAAAGTCCCATTTCCGGCCTCGTTCCCTGCAGAAACTCGTTCTGACTACCGGACTAAAGAGCAAAATGTCGGACTTTCATGGGCAGCGTCTTGATGTTCATGGTGTTCACGGTTAATGGTAACAAATTAATTATATAACAACTGATTTCTATAAATGAACATTTCTTTATTTTATCAACTTTATTGGAAAATTCAGTGTTCACAGTTTGCCAACAGAGGTCTGTCGCAGTAGTGTATTGAATATTTAAGTTTAGATATTCATAGCCTACACTGCGACACTGCCATAGCACTGTCAATCAAGCCGTAGTTGAATAACATATACTGTCTCGCTACAACATGAACGCTGGCAGTATTCTCTCAACAATAATCGGACAATAAGATGTCGATATTACTTGAAGATGACTTCTGCTTTCACTCGCATTCCTTTTGAACCTTCAGCGTGGCCTAGTGAAGAAGGTGCGAACTCGTCTCCACAGCAGACTTCGGTTCGATTCCTAGGCCAAGCGAGCGCAGTCGGTGTGGCCTAGTGAAGAAGGTGCGAACTCGTCTCCACCACGGACTTCGGTTCGATTCCTAGGCCAGGCGAGTGCAGTCGGTGTGGCCTAGTGAAGAAGGTGCGAACTCGTCTCCACCACGGACTTCGGTTCGATTCCCGGGTCAGGCGAGTGCGGTCGGTGTGGCCTTGTGAAGAAGGTTTGAGCTCGTCTCCACCTCGGACTTCGGTTCAATACCTGGCTCAGGCGAGTGCGGTCGGTGTGGCCTTGTGAAGAAGGTTTGAGCTCATCTCCACCTCGGACTTCGGTTCAATACCTGGCTCAGGCGAGTGCGGTCGGTGTGGCCTTGTGAAGAAGGTTTGAGCTCATCTCCACCTCGGACTTCGGTTCAATACCTGGCTCAGGCGAGTGCGGTCGGTGTGGCCTTGTGAAGAAGGTTTGAGCTCGTCTCCACCTCGGACTTCGTTTCAATACCTGGCTCAGGCGAGTGCGGTCGGTGTGGCCTAGTGAAGAAAGTGCGACCTCGTCTCCGCCTCGGACTTCGGTTCGATTCCCGGGTCAGGCGAGTTCGGTCGGGGAATCAAGGGTGTTGGTGTCTTTCATTGACTAAATAGTTGTCATTCTCTTTAGATATTCGAGTGTTTCGGTCTTAATTTTGATTAATGACCACTCAGCCCCTTCCACTCATTCGGGAACGCTGATTGCGGGGAGCATCTCAGAACGCAGTGAGAACGTCACAGACGGAATGAAATGGCATCAGAATGACGGAGTAATGCGTCATTTTTCCAACGCAATTTCTCTTGGCACCGCTGCGCATTTCTAATTGAGGGAAATCCACTCTACCTTGAGACAATGCTGCATCTGGGCAAATCTCCTCTCCGAGGAGGAAGAACAGACAGCGGAATCCATCTCGCTGGAATCATCACTGAATCCTTGATGAACGTCTCGCCCTCTTCAGAACACTTCGAACGTCGTAATAGAAATGAACGCGAAGGTAGGATTCATGCGGTTTTCATTCGCTGGATGAAGTGGTTCTAATGCATCACTGCGCCATGACGGAGAATCTGATCTGCAGCCGACATTCACGACAATGAGATGACAGAGAAGTGGATCAGTCGGCAGATGAAACCCATCAAATATGAGGGAGATCCTTGAATATGTCTCTACGTATCGCTAAAACATGTTGAGTGGGAGAATCACTAGGAGGAGGATAATTGTAAATCATGTTGGATTCGTGATCTACAAGAAGATGAAAGCCGTGTGTCTGTGTTACTTGTCTGTGATTCATGTTGTTGTGCTTTGTGAAGGTGTGTCTGCGTGCCGAAGTTGTGATTTGTGATGTAGAAGAAGATGAAAGCTGCGTGTCTGTGTTACTTGTTTGTGATTCAGGTTGTTGTGCTTTGTGAGGGTGTGTGTCTGTGTGCCGCAGTTGTGATTTGTGATGTAGAAGAAGATGAAAGCTGCGTGTCTGTGTTACTTGTTTGTGATTCAGGTTGTTGTGCTTTGTGAAGGTGTGTGTCTGTGTGCCGAAGTTGTGATTTGTGATGTAGAAGAAGATGAAAGCTGTGTGTCTGTGTTACTTGTTTGTGATTCAGGTTGTTGTGCTTTGTGAAGGTGTGTGTCTGTGTGCCGCAGTTGTGATTTGTGATGTAGAAGAAGATGAAAGCTGCGTGTCTGTGTTACTTGTTTGTGATTCAGGTTGTTGTGCTTTGTGAAGGTGTGTGTCTGTGTGCCGAAGTTGTGATTTGTGATGTAGAAGAAGATGAAAGCTGCGTGTCTGTGTTACTTGTTTGTGATTCAGGTTGCTGTGCTTTGTGAAGGTGTGTGTCTGTGTGTCGAAGTTGTGATTTGTGATGTAAAAGAAGATGAAAGCTGCGTGTCTGTGTTACTTGTTTGTGATTCATGTTGTTGTGCTTTGTGAGGGTGTGTGTCTGTGTGCCGAAGTTGTGATTTGTGATGTAAAAGAAGATGAAAGCTGTGTGTCTGTGTTACTTGTTTGTGATTCATGTTGTTGTGCTTTGTGAGGGTGTGTGTCTGCGTGCCGCAGTTGTGATTTGTGATGTAAAAGAAGATGAAAGCTGCGTGTCTGTGTTACTTGTTTGTGATTCAGGTTGCTGTGCTTTGTGAAGGTGTGTGTCTGTGTGCCGAAGTTGTGATTTGTGATGTAGAAGAAGATGAAAGCTGCGTGTCTGTGTTATTTGTTTGTGATTCATGTTGTTGTGCTTTGTGAAGGTGTGTGTCTGTGTGCCGCAGTTGTGATTTGTGATGTAGAAGAAGATGAAAGCTGCGTGTCTGTGTTACTTGTTTGTGATTCATGTTGTGTGCTTTGTGAAGGTGTGTGTCTGTGTGCCGAAGTTGTGATTCGTGATCTACAAGAAGTTGAAATCTGCGTGTCTGTGTTACTTGTTTGTGATTCATGTTGTTGTGCTTTGTGAAAGTGTGTGTTTGCGTGCCGAAGTTGTGATTTGTGATGTAGAATAAGATGAAAGCTGCGTGTCTGTGTTACTTGTTTGTGATTCATGTTGTGCGCTTTGTGAAAGTGTGTGTCTGTGTACCGAAGTTGTGATTTGTGATATGTTCACTGTATGCCAGTCGATAAAAGCCTATCAACATAACCAACGAAATAAAAAAAACGAAAGAACGAGTGGATACAGACCTCCTACCTCGGAAAGGAAATGGCACAGTCGGCCCTCCCTACATGCTAAATGTAGCTGTATTTGTTGGAACATTTGTGAAAGAGGATGCAAGAGGAGGGTTGTGCGAGACAAAGAAAGTGTATTCTAAATAGAAGCGACTACTCATGTGAAAGATCATGATCTACAAATGCTTTCTATAATGATAAAATGAAGAATCATCTGTTCGCCTTTAATCGCGAACCCATAGCTCAAGAAATCTGTTTATAAACAAGAACCCATAGCTGAAGAAATCTGTTTATAAACAACATGTCACAATTTCTCTATTGGAAATACGTGGGGTTTTCAATCCAGGCTATATGAAAGGCAGGTCCGATCTGATGTAACAGTCAAGAGGGGGACAATGCTATGTGAAAGTTCCACGTACAACTTCGCTGCCTGAACAACTTGGTGCCGGTAACAATATTGATACTAATAGGACTAATATACTGTAGGACATTTCATTGAAGTTAGTGCATTATTGAGTAATGATGTTTCATCTCTCAGCATCTACACAGCTGCCTGTCTAAAGTTGCAGCCATGTCCGAAGAAATTTCGAGATACAAAAAGTATGTACATGTATGTTTCATACTCTTTCCTCAGAGCATATCGGCTACAAGGGCTCCGAGATTTTTAACTGAACCGACATGTTTGAATGATTCCTTCTGATTGATTCTCTGCTTGATGGGAGAACTCAGGGCAGCCAACTTCGGTGTAAGGCAGAAATCTCAAGACTTTGCACATCTCCGCATTAACAATAATGACAATTAATAATTAATAATAACATCTTCGCCCTGTCTTCAGCAGCTCAGATTCACTGCATTGTGTACATCTACTCCTGCGACTGTTATCTCCATGGAATATTACGCGGCAAGAAGGAGCTCTGATTGGCAGGCATCTCTCTGCATTTGAATGTCAATTGTTTGAAATTGTTGGACGATAGCGTGACAATCTTGCATGAACACTGCTGCGACTCATGAAGTGGCGCACAGCAGTAAATGTCAAGAAATCAACCTCCCAACATTCAATGCGAAGTTCTGATGACTCTGCTGTTCTCCAGGAAGCGAGGAGTTCATTGATTGACTGTTTCATCGCAATAGAAACTAGAAAACGTTGATGAAATGATCGACGCAATAATTTATGATGAAAATTAACATGTGTGACAGCGCTGTGAGTGAACAGCTCATATTTTACGACTTTTCCACCTCCAAAGCTTTCAGACAGAACGACGACAGGTTTTCAAGTGGGCAGATTTCAATATCGAATGAATAGCAGAAGTTTGGTTCCATCGGCAGTTAATTTACATCCACGTTCATTTGAGGGGAATCACAGACGCGTCGGTTGAATTTGTCTACACAGCTTCGTCTTCATGAGATTTGAAAAACCGCAAAACTTGATTCTTTCACGGTTGAAATATAGATTAAACACTTATCGGGTTCATCAAGTAACATGGTTTGTTTCAAAGCCATGTTTGTGACTGAATTTTTCTAAATAGTTAAAAGCGATTAAAGAGTTGCACGTGCTTATGCTAACTGATCAATTTCGGCTTTCAAAGCAAAATCATTAGTGTAGACTATTCTGCTGATGTCTAGGCGAATTTGATGACCATGCACTTGCGGTATATGTTGTACATTCATGCCATTATGCTCATTGCCGTATACATACAGAAGGCCCATAGTGCACATTAGGGCTGTTCATTATCAAAAAGTTTGCCGGCAGAATATTCAGCCAACATCATGAGCGCCAGCATGACACTGAACAGAATAATCAGTCGATTTTGATGCTGTGTATACAGATGGAGAATTCTCATGCCATGAACGCATTAAGGAGATTTGCCATGCTATGATCTCAGTGAGGAGATTTGCCATGCTATGAACGCAGAAGGGTATTTGCTATGCTATGATCTCAGTGAGGAGATTTGCCATGCTATGAACGCAGAAGGGGATTTGTCATGTTGTGCAAACTGAAGGGGATTTGTCATGTTATGCAAACTGAAGGGGATTTGTCATGTTATGCAAACTGAAGGGGATTTGTCATGCTATGCAAACAGTAGGGGATTTGTCATGTTGTGCAAACTGAAGGGGATTTGTCATGTTATGCAAACTGAAGGGGATTTGTCATGCTATGAAAACTGAAGGGGATTTGTCATGCTATGGAAACAGAAAGGGATTAGGCGGCAAATTCTGAATGTTTTAAAGTGCAATAGTTGACAAATCTGCGGCTGATTCCTAGTGAGACGAAGATTGGCTTCACTTAGTGACGCTGTAAATTCTGATGCTGACTACACACTTGATAATTGTTCACAAAACGCCGCGAAATCGCTTCAATGCCTGGAATTCCTCTTGTGAATGATAATCAGGTCAATCGTACAAACTTTTCCTCCTCAGAAGAGGGAAATTGGAGAAACAATTCGTGATCTCCCAAGAATGAGTGAAAATGAGCGACATAGAATGCAGGAATTTGACATTTTTAGATCCGAAAGTCAAATTGGAATATTTCTTATCTTTACTCGCGATGGAGGCCTTCGGCTACGGACAGTCTTGCTACAGACAGCCACGAGGGTGTCATCAACGTTTTCCGAGTGATAAATTCTCATCTTTGACGACAGAAGTTCTGCCCCGCCCGTCTGTGTGAGGAGAAGAAATTGGAGATGATAATAGAGGAGATTCCGACCTCTGCAATAATGCAAGAATGGCGTCTTTGATGAAAGGGATCGATTTCAATGGAAATTGCAAACATTCGGAACATTGCACGAAGAGAAAATCTTCATAATCCTTCACTACATTTCAACATGACTGGGGGCGCCTCTGTGAGGGAAGTCCATGTGAAGCTGTGTGAATTATGTGATTTTCTGCTTTTTAAAAAGCTCTTTTGAATTTAATCTTCCATGTCATGTCAACCCGTGTGGAGAGATAGTTCGTTAAATTATCAATCCGATGGTTTACTCACTTGAATATATATCCATCAATAGGAGCACTTTCATGAGTGTGATTATATCACAAGCTATAACCTGACACTGTTATAAAAACTAGAGGTAGAGCAAAATAAAATAGCCACACTGTAAACCGTTGACTGACCATTGACAGAGATTTATGCTTCAATATCTACAGAGTGTCCCAGAAGTTACTACCACTTAGAAAAAAATAATCTTAATCAATTGTACAATTGTTGCATGCCTTTGCGGACTCTATGGTCATTTTTGTAGGTGAAAAATGTCCAAAAGAGTCATATTGACTGGCTACTAATACATTTAATCTCATCAATTACTTATTTTATGATTATTATGTCTTTGACCGATACTCTAGATTGATACATCTTTCAAAATGACTTCATATTATTTTGTTGAATTTCGGCAACTTTTCTCTGATACCATAGATTATAGAAGTAGTTACTTGGAGCCATAGATTTCTAAATTAAGCTATAAACTCGAGGTTTCAATAGAAGGCATACAACAATAGATATCTTGAATGGATTTATCAGTCAAAATTAATCTTTTATCCCGAAGCATTCCACGCTCTCGGAATAGCATAATTTTGAACTCTAAATCCAGTCAAGATATAAACATTGTCGTGATCAAGGAGATCGAGGTTGCTATCGATTCAATTCGAATTGATAGATGATTGAGACACTTCTGACTGGTCGCTACCAAAGCGTTGCTCATTGACATAGGAATAAAACATTTCACCGCATAAATTCACGGCATGGCTGATATTAGTCGGTACACAACTGAGTATCGTATTCTCGCTGCTTCCTGGTATTTCGAAGGTGACAGAAGCATAACGGCACTAAGGCAGTTGAAGACAAAGTTGAGAGAGCGATATGGATTTGAACCACCCCATACAAGAGTTATCACAGCATGGGCTGACAAATTATTTTCCATTGGTTCAATCTTGAACAGAAAGAGAGATGGAAGACCGAATGAGGGAGGAGAAGAAGTTGAGAATGTGAAAGAATCTCTTGAAAACGATCCCAAGTTGTCAGTGCGTCGCAGATCTGATGAGATCGGCATGGCAAAGTCAACCCTTCACAGAGTCATGAAGAATGACATGAAACTCCATCCTTACAGGCCAGTAGAGGTACAGCTTTTATCTGAAGCAGATCGTGGAGTTCGTGTTGAAGCTTGTCGAAACATACTTCAAAAGTATGACAACGAGTTGCGGCGAGATAAACTGTTTTTTTCGGATGAATGCGCAATCTATGCAGAAGGACATCCTAGATCAAAGCAGATCTTTTTTTGGATCAAACAGAATCCATTCTTCTTCGATCAAGTCAGACAACACCCACCTCAAGTGATGATATTTGCAGCTATGTCATCGAGGCATTTAATCGGTCCATTTTTTCTGAAAGGCAGAGTTACAGCCGTAGCGTACATTAATATTCTTAGAAATGAAATGTTACCAGAACTTGCAAGAAGAGGAATTACTAATTCAGCCCACTTCCAGCAGGACGGGGCACCAGCTCATACAGCCCTTATCACTCGCAACTTCCTAAACCAGCACTTTCCAGATTGGTGGGTTGGTAAATATGAACCGACGAATTGGCCTCCTCGTTCCCCTGATCTCAGCTCATGCGACAATGCATTATGGGGTTTGCTGAAGCCGAAGATCATAATGAAACGCCCGGAAACTGTTGCAGACCTCAAACAGGTAGTCGTAGAAGAGTTCAAAGCTTTCGGCGACAGACGAGTCTTGGAGAGAATTCAAGAGCGATCGTTCAGGAGGATGTGCTTGTGCATCGAACATGACGGTTATCAAGTTGAACCTTTTAATCAATAAAGGAAGCATAGTTGATTAAGATGAACATATCTTTTTTCTTATCCGCATTCACGACAATTAAATTAGTATAAAAATATTGATTAATAATTAATATAATAAATTAAGTTTATCTTTTTATATAAGTGGTAGTAACTTTTGGGACAGTCTGTATATTGTCGGTCATTGTTAGTTCTTGTAGGATGATTGCCACTGAACACCTATAATATCTGACAAAAAGCGACAAAATGAATAGTAATGAATTATTACTTAAATTTTATCAAAAATGTAGGTAATTGTATAAATTATGTCAAAATAAATCATGGTTTTGCCACTCAATGATACAGATTGCCCAAAAGTCAAGCAATCAATCATTAATCGAAAAAATCAATCAATATTCAACAGTTTTTGTTTAGTTAATTTGCATACAAAGCATCTGTTTCGATGTCGGTGGAGAACCTACAAATTCGTCGGATATCGCAGGATATTGGAGGTGACAATCGTCGGTTGATTTTGTCAGCAATTTTGTAGGATAATTGTCGGTCTACGGTTTATAGTGCACTTACAATGATCACAATTAAGTTAAAACATGTAAATGGGTCTGCATTACTATATTCAGATTTGAGTGAATCATAAAATTAATTATACCGATGAAAATGGAATTCAAGACTTGAAATTTCAGCCAAGAAATCACAGCAAGATGTCGACGTTTTTATGAAGACTTGCATTATATTGCAGGTCAAGAATTTCCTTTGATAATCAGCATAATTTCCGCTTAGTTAAGATGCTTGTTAGCAACTGTTCATTCCCTTTGACATCCAACTTGCTTCATACTACTTATAACCGGGCTTCATCTCGGTAGTATATAAAACAGGAATAATTTGAAAATAATTAGCTTTTCAAAAACTGCTCAAATAATTTTTTGGACCACAGGAACGTAGTCTCCGCAAAAAACTGAATCTTATCATATAAAAATTTTCACTGTACAGTATATTGTTTGCGTCGAAACTCTACCTACATATATACTCTGTGGCTCTTTTGGTGATTAATGCTAGGACCAGGGACGCTGGCACGATTTTAGGGCGGGTGTTGCATCAATCTCAAAGAGGGCATACCCTCCCCTCAAACCCCTTTCTATTATTTCATGTTTTAAATGCTTTCTAGGCCTGCTTTTGTTTTGTGTAGATCTACCAAAGGCTCTGTTCACTTGATGACTATTTCATGATCATTGGACAACAGCTATTTCTGGTTATGTATGATCGAGTGCGCAAATCAAATGAGTAAAAATCACTTTGTTGTCAATTTTAGCCATTCTAATTTAAATTCTGCAAATTTACTGCACGATATATAAATGTGCGCGACACCACTGCAAGGCGAATAATAAGTCAAGTTTTATTCAAATGGATCTTATATCAAGCAACGCGTTTTCTCTCTCCGTGTAAATGACTTTTGATTAGCTAGTGGATAATTAGCAACAAAGAAATTAAAGAAACGATAGATCAAATTGCCATGCAAAAGATGTGCGGCTGGTAGGATTCGAACCTACCACCAAAGTTAACTAGACCTGTGCTCTAACCAACTGAGCTACGAGCCACTTATGCGACTCTGTCAATTGGCAGGATCAAACCCTCATCACCACACATCAGTTGTCAAGGCAATAATAATCAATGAATAAATAACACGTCACAATTGTGACCGCCGACATTAAAGCAAGTAGCGGGGATCGATTGCCCACCAAAGCATCTTAAGCCATGTCGTGAATGCAATTAACAACAATAAAATTAAATAAACGATGGATCAAATTGCCATGCAAAAGATGTACGGTTGGTGGGATTCGAACCTACCACCAAAGTTAATTAGACCTGTGCTCTAACCAACTGAGCTA
The DNA here is from genome assembly GCA_907163375.1 of Prostheceraeus crozeri. Lineage (NCBI taxonomy): Eukaryota > Metazoa > Platyhelminthes > Polycladida > Euryleptidae > Prostheceraeus > Prostheceraeus crozeri. The sequence goes on along the minus strand of CAJQUW010011693.1, from coordinate 178,719 downwards.
CGAGCCACTTATGCGACTCTGTCAATTGGCAGGATCAAACCCTCATCACCACACATCAGTTGTCAAGGCAATAATAATCAATGAATAAATAACACGTCACAATTGTGACCGCCGACATTAAGGCAAGTAGCGGGGATCGATTGTCCACCAAAGCATCTTAAGCCATGTCGTGAATGCAATTAACAACAATGAAATTAAATAAACGATAGATCAAATTGCCATGCAAAAGATGTTACGAAAGGAAAGATGTCACGCAAATTGCCACGCAATGAAAAAGAGGTTCTGTTGTATTCTTCTCCAGTATAAAATGACTACCGATATGCTAATCGTATATAAAATTTTATCTACAAGTAGCACAATTGTAACTCTTACTTATTGTGAACACCATAATACGATCTACATGAATAAATTGGAGTGGATCAAGGAAATCAACATAAATTTCTAAACTTGATGCAAAATTTTATAGACCCCTACTTCTATTCAGATCATTTTGGAACAAAAAGAATATCTCTACATATTGCTTTCTAGCATGCATAAGAAAATGTGTAAAAGCAATTCAAACCCTTGATTTGTTCATTATCTCAGCATATCATGCATGATATGAGACGGTTCCCAATGAACACATACATGAGAACTCTTTTGAAAATTGTGATCTTTCTTCAGGAGAACAGTTTGCATCACGAATCAATTGTATTATTCGCTTATATTACGATCTTTATAGTTTTATATTATATACCAAGTTTTATTAGTCTACAGTAGTGTCCTGTGTGACAAAAAGATGCCTCTACGACTCACGGGCAAGGTTCTCCACACAGTAGTCCGACCCGCAATGCTGTACCATGCTGAGCTCTGGGCCCCGAAGAATGCTGACCTTACAGCGATGGAGGTATCAGAGATGAGGAAGCTGAGGTGGTCAATGAGGAAGACAAAGAAGGATAGAATAAGAAACGATTCGTGATATGCTCAATTAAAGTGCCCACAATAAGCAAAGAAATTGAGACTCGCCGATGGAGATGGTTCGGACACCTGCTCAGAAGACCAGAGGATAACATCTGCAAATCAGCATGGAAACAAGAACCTGTCGACAGAAGAAAGGGAAGACCGAGAACAAGTTGGAGAACTGTGATAAAGAGTGGAATGAAGGTCAGATCGCTAACCGAAGACATGGCCTCCGACCGAGCCATATGGAAGCAACGGACTGAGGGGCCACCCCGAGCTACCCGATCATCCGGGAGGCTGAAACTAGATCGACCCCGGCCAAGGTAGCATTACGATTGATTATCTATGGTACTTTTTTTCATTTTAATCATCAATGGAACATGATATGTGGTCAGATGACGATCAACACAGTAGATTACATTTATATAATGAAAAATTCATAATTTGACAATTTTCACTAAAAATTGCCTTAAAATCTAGCTCAGAAAAAGGAAAAAAATCAAAAGTAGGTGTTCTACGGAAGCCGTGAACATTCTATTCTATGCTTAAAAAAGATCAAGGAACTTCTAAAATAATCTCAATACAAAAACACGTAGGTAATACTTCGAGTTGTCAGCATCACTCTTTAAATCTTTGAATATCGTGGAATATGAAATATTTGAAAAAATGAAAATCAATTTTCTAAAATCTACGCACCAGTGTACACAAAAGACGTGATAATTTGCTCTCTACATCAAATAATTCTACGATCTGTTTGTTAATAATTTTGTTATTGCTTCATAATAAAAGTCGTATAAATATAATAAATATATCGATAATGTCCTAATACACGTAAGTAAATTATGTACACATTCAGGACGTTAACCTGTGACGATAAAAAGCTTTCACTGCAGATTTATTGAAAGCATTTCCGTAATGAAGAGGACACACATGCAGCACCTGCAACACCTGGTTTTAGCCTAGGACAGGTGATGCATATATGCAACAAAGCTTGCAAAACATTTAAGTATTTCAATTGCAAATGAATTACCGAGATGTCCGACAAATTGACAAACCTGAGAATGCACAAGGATTGTCACAATTACTTGATTAATGTCATCAATCAATTAATCTTCTATTATTAGTGTGTCAATCTTGTCATTTTGTCAGCCACTATGTGTGAGACCCCGCTCGTATGGGTTTGAGTGATCAGGTTAGGGGTCGAAACACAACTAGACGAGTACCTGCTGATGACTGACGGACTGCAGTATTACAGTGTATGTTTTATATACCTTAATCGGTAGCTGAAGTAGTGGTTGATGTAATGTATTTCAAATGAAGAACAAATGAAGAAATGTGGAATTACATGAAGTATTATAGACGGACTAAGAAACTTGCGATAACAAATTCAAGAGAAGAAATATTATTTTCCATGTGTAGTCTTAGGTATAGTGTGACTAGTTTCATTGCTTTCGGTGTAGTAGAGTGTCATTGTAGTTCTATTGTTTGCTTCCATTATCCACTTTCCACTTATCCACTCTTACCATTATTCGTCATGTGTAGTGTCAGATATAGTGTAGCATTAGTTCACTTGTAATCGGTGTAGTAGCATCATTGTATGTCTATGTTTAACCTCCACTTTTCCCATTTTTATCCATCGGTTTCATGATGTTTTATAATATCAATGTTTAATTTCCTTAACCTATGGTGACCATTGTCCTGTTCTATTTCCACTACCAGCATCTGTAGTCGGTAAGGTATATTAGACGTCTGTTTTGAACGTGTATACGGCAGTGTTTGTAATCTATGGTATTAGTATATTAGCAGTAAGAATGAGTAGTGTTACAAGTCTGAATATTTCCTTTACCAGATATTAGGCCAAAGCTGATCAATTTTAATTCGTTGCCACGAAAAAGCTCCATTGCGTTCTTTTAAGAACTGATTAATCCAATGGTTAGAGTAGCATTGCCTTTGTACACTTGCAGATTGGAGAGCCATCAGTCCTCATCAGGACTACTTCAATTGATAATTTAAATTAGTAAGCATTATATTCTATTATAAATGGCTGCTGGGATGATTTTCATCATAAGAATAGTTATTATAGTCACTTCAACGCCTTGGTACATACAACTTTGCAAGTCGAATAATGTCTTCAATTTATAAAGATCTGGGAAGTGGATGACATGAAATACAAGTAGCTACATTATTGATTGGACAAGATTATTGACTAATAAGACAATTGCAGTAATAATCTGAAACAATGGAATGAAGGATCAAAGGCACGTGGCTGTATCATAGAACACAAGGTAGGTCTGTTGTGCATTAAGTGTTACTATAAAAATAATTGTAAGTCATTATTAAAGTGCTTTGAAAGACATAGATACTAAAGACAGGCACTCTACAACCCAACTAGAATGCTTGAAGCCATCTGTTTGTGAAACGACATGTTTGTAGTGCTCAAGACATCATTGAAGGTGCGATGCTGTCTCTACGATAGTGAGTGGTTCAGCAACCTATCAGCTGACTTCAGCTTCCTTACAATCAGAAAATCAATTGCAATTTTTGAGCTTAAGTCAGGCACCAATGAATTTTTTTAAATCAATTATTGAGTGATTGAGGATGCATTGAATTATTGATAACCTTATAGCACATTAGTGTGTGCAACGCAGGGGAATTCCGGGCATATGGAACAGCTCTCATTCTCGCACTCTTTTGATCGTCAATCTTTAGTAAATTAGTGAGTGGCAAATGCAGGCAGTGTTTGTAGAACACACAGATTGCTGATGAAATCAATCATAATTATTGTTAAACCGCTGAGAGAAACCTAAGAAACTCAGTCTTTTGTAAATTTGAAATGGCTTGTGTTAGTTGTCAAACAAAATTACGTTGCTATAAAACAAAAACCAACCAACCTGCTGTCTTTAGGGGAAGGCGCTTAGCTATCGATGGTTGACAGCTCGCTAATGTTTGGTTTCAGCAGTGTAATTTACTTTTGACGAAGCCTAATTAACTTTTTAGGCTTTATTTGAATAATATGCTAGCGCGATGTAGGGAATCAAATGAAAATCTAATGTTCTGAAGTCGAACAACTTAAAACCAGTAAATTTCAACATTTAAACTGTCGAATCTGATTGTGCACTCTAGACTTGCAATATGAATGTTAAGGTCTATCTACATTACTTGGCCGTGAAAGAAAGACTAATCATTCAAGTTTTTATTACTTCCGATGCATGCAGCCCATGAGCCCACGTAATTCAGTAGGAGTGCAGCATGATCGCCTCTATTTCATATTTGACACTGCCAGCATGCCTGAGTCAAAGTTCTATACAGAGCGGTAACTTATTCGGTGCACCTATACGTACAATAGCCAAATTTAGGCTCTCAACAATTTGATAGCTTCAGGCCCTACTGTTTTATATCCAATTTTTCCATTTCTTGACATGCTGCTCTAAATGTTGCAGATCATCCAGACCAATTTGTCGGATCTCTTTCATATTATATTCCTAAAATAGAGCTCCTCACATGATGGAATAGACAGGACAGAGACATTCCCGGAGACTGAGTCTTTGTTTTCGGCTTGCCAACCAACACCCGTGCTTTGCCTCTACATATGGGGGCCAATGTAAGTGGCCAAGATCTTTGAGATTCCGGACTCCCACATAAATTTATTTCCGTTTTGTTTTACTGATTTTGCCATTTATTGTTTTTGTGAATAAGTTAACCTGTGGGAGCGCGCCTTACGAAAAGCTGGCACACTGCCGGCAACATGATGGCATGCGACAGTCCAGTAATATATTTTGGCATGCTTGCTGGCGAAGTTCGCCGGCGATAGTTCGCGACTTATAGCTCTATGTCTACTTTCAATATCTTGCCTCATTTTTCTCAGTGATCCCTGCTTTCGCCTCTACTGCCGCAGCTCTAATTTCTCCTGCAAGCCATGTCCCACATGGACGACGTAGCATCTAATAAATATCAATTACTGCTTGATTATATTTGATGCACTTCAGTTGAGAATCTGTCTATAAAGATTTGCTTGACAACTCCTGACATTCAGGAATTTGCAACAATAACAAACATTCACAGAAAATTCATAAAAATAGGGGCCTACATTTCATGGAAAATATACATTTTTCAGTTTCAGCTCTCGTGAAATTAAAAATTTAGCCTTTTATTTGATCATATTGAGAATACAATGCATATACATGTGAAGCTAACATACAAGCATTACTACTATACTTAGCTACTGCTAATTAGTTACTTCAATATTCATTATCTCGTGTGGGCAGTTTATTCGCTACCTTCTGCTTTGCATTTTAGAGGAATTTATAAAAAGTAAAGGCGACTTGTAAACACATTTTGCGATAGTTTATCACGAAATTGAAAAAAATAGATAATTCACCAGTATAATCTTATGCTATTAGCAAGCGACGTACCCACAGGGTATAGTCAACCATCATGCAATTTTGCATCATAATATATGTATATTTCTTGATTTTGTTTGATTCCCTACAATGTAACATTAACATGGATTTCTGAGGGCAACAATGTAGGACATTTGAGGGCGCGTAAATACTATTGTGACTAAGCTTAATTGAAATTGACTGGACAGCAATGCTACGAATACACATGGAGACATACATAAGTAGCTTTCACATGCATGGATACAGATATCATCATTATGGGATACTTTGTTGCCTTCTTTTTTCGACATTGTACCATAGCTAAATTGCGCACAATAAATATTTCCATTGTCTAAAAAGAGCTACGCCTTGATCTATCGAAATACCGATATTTAGCTTCACTTTCTCTGACTGGTTATCCGGCAACTCATATCAGAACAGTTAGCCAAAATTGTCAATGCTGAATAATTTTATGTAAATCGAAGAATTTCGCATGTTTGACAAGAGTCCAATTGTTGAATTACCCCCACACCGCTGCTTTAATATTTAATTTTCTCCTATTGTCACTCTTCCTTACTAAAGCGGCTCACTACATCGTCAATTAAGTTTAAATATTAATTAAATCACTAAAGCTTCATGAACATTCTAATGTGTTTGTCCTACACTTTTATAGACTTGCAAACGTTGTAGAAGATATGAAGAATACCCCGCAAAATTTTATGAATAACTGCGTAGCCTATCCAATTGGATCATAACATATTGATTTTAGGACGATAAAAAATGGCACCGTTCAATCATTTCTATATCTTCGAGATATTATTAACCGATAGCTTTCTCGCTAATAGGCTGTTTGCCAACTTATATCTGCGCTACAACGTGTAGTATATACGAAACTGAAATTGTTCGTAGTTGATAATTATGCCTACTTATCATATTTAGTTTTGTTATCCAAAATATCATTGATGCGTTCTGCCCTTGTATAGCCTATCGAAAAGCCCCGTGAGAACACATTGGCGGCACCCTGGCCCAGTCTCTCAACCGATCTTCCTACCACCTGTGCGTCACATATCCCTGAGAGCATTATCTCGCCTTAGATTTGATTGACGTTTCCTGAAGAACCTCGTCAGATTCTATTTAGATAAACGAATGAAGACTGCTCGTTCGGAGTTGGTGTTATCTTAATTGGATGATTTTTACCATGAATTTCTGTTGAAGATGAATCAATTGAATACTGTATCAGTCTTCTGATCATCAGCGTTCTTCACACACGAGTAGAAATGAAATAACTCCACGTATTTTAACCAGGTCACTGAAAACATCGTATTCAGCTGAGAATATCCATTTATTAAGCGAATAACAGTTCCAAAATTATTTATCTCCACAATTGATAAGAAAGAATTGAAATAACGCAAAGGTTGATGAAAGCAGCATGCGAAATGAACGAATATTATCAGCGCCAGGCAAAGAGACGATCGAGTTTCGTCATCACAGTCTTCAACAAATATCAAAAATCTTCTAACAACAAAAAACACAGAAGGGAAAATTTTATATTGATAACAGGAAAGGAGAAATGTCAGCTCTTAGACGTTTTTCACTCATTTCATAAGAAAGATGTTTATAAATATCATCAGCGTGTTCAGAAGGATCTTCTCCCAATGTCGTTGATTAAAACTGAAAGAGAAGGGATGTTGATGAAGTTAATCATGTCAATTCTGTTCAGGGAAGAGTGGATTCTGTCACTCGTTAATTCACATTGGAAACGCAATGTGGAGACTATTACCATAGAGTAGGTATATTAAACGTAGAGTGGCAACTCCGCATTTATTAAATCCCCAATGTGTATACACTTTCGATTTTATTAAATGAACTCAAAGGGGATACAGGTGGTATTGTTACCAAATGTGAGATATGCAAATCTTTGCTGTTTTGCAGAAATTACAACGGAATTGAGTGATCATGATTGTAATGCAGAAGGAATGATAGTATTCTACAGATTCTCAGTGTCATGACAGCCTTGGAGATTTAATGTTGAATGAGAAATTCGATGGGTTCCTATTACTTTCATGCTCAACCACAAGAGTATTTTCTTATGCGTGATCATATCACAGGCAACCTGCCACTGGTACAGCAAAATCACATAATCAAAGACAATGATTTCAATTAACTTTGAAAGATGTAAATGGTTCCACATCACTATTCAGATTCAAGAAATGAAACATGAATTTAATGAATCATAAAACCATGTCGGTGAAAATTGAATTAAAAACTTGGAATTTCAGCCGAGAAAGCACGAATAATATTGCAACTTTTTCATGAAGACTTCCATTATAATACAATTCATGAAATTCCCTTCATATCAGCGCAATTTCCGTTTAATTAGGATGCTTATTATCAAATATTCATTCCTTTTGACATACAGACTAGTTTCACACTACTTATATAGGAGAGCGATCTCGATGTATATAAATTGGCAAATTTTGACTTTTTTCAAGAGTACTCAAATATCTTTTTGGACCACGGGAACGTGATCTCCACAAGAAACTGAATATTTTCATAAAAAAATTTTCACTGTATATAGATGCTTTTTGGTCGACACTCTACCTATATATCTATAGTATGACTATTACATACTATGCGACAATCAGGACATTAACTGACAATTCAAAAGTTATTTACAATTAAATTTTAAAAGTCATCTCATTGAAATTAAATAACTATCACAATGATCAAAATCACAAAATTGTTGTTAACCTTGTGAAACAATGCGATCCGAAATAACCATAGAAATCAAACATTATAACAATAGTAGACTAGAACGACCATGGACATCATCGTGAACATGCACTATCAACGGTGCCTCAACAATGGCGACTTCCAGTGCTATCACACCTTGTCAGTGCACTTTGTGAAGATTCACGGTTACTATCAGCTCTTTTTTTATACATAGAGGCATTTTGATAAAATAACTTTCAAGGTATCGCTTCACGGCAGGAATCTACAAACGTTGCATGCTTCCCTGATTGCATTCTATTTAGATACAGCAACATTAACCTAGATGATAGACCACCAACAAACAGCTGTCATTCCAGTCTCCCAATAACTTAAACAATAGCGAAAGGTCAATTTCTATGCGAAAGCATATCAAGACGCTGTGACAGACAGCTATATAATGTTAATTCATTCATTTTTCTATCATCGTATTGCATCTGGGTCCTTAACTCCTTACTAGGTGAATTTACAAAGATTCTACTTCGACCATTGGTTTTGCATCGACTATTTGAAATCATCGATCAATACTCCGATATTTCAACTGAATTTTTAACTTCCGAGTCAAAATCGTTTACACCGCGTTTGTTCCTGTTGAACTTTCATCCGTAAACTCAATTACTTCAGACACTTCGATCGAGGAACGGTCCACATAACACGGCTTTTAGCAATACTTCACATTTCAACATTTTTAAGACATTTCTAGCGCAGTATGTGTGGTAATTAAGAATTTGCACTAAACAGTATCCTGCAAATGTCAATGCGGTGACCACACTAGGTGACATGCCACGCTCAATTCCGCGTTAACTACGCGTAATTACACATGACCCTAAACATCCTTGGCTATGCGTGATATTGCTGCAACATCTGTCGGCAGTCCTGTTATAAGGACTTTGCGTCTCATGTGTCTGCATGTATCAGAGGCTAAACAATGTGATAGGACCTCAATTTCATGCTCAGGGAAGACAGAACATGCTTAGCGACTCATCCGTGGTTCAAGCGGCAACTCAGACAACCGCAGACGACGCGCAAACTGTAAACGCTCGCCCGCACGTCTTCATAAACATTCCCCATGTTTTAACAGCATCAGATCAAGTGATATCTGACTCATAGTGCAGCAGCGCGTAGAAGAATGTCCTTAACCACGGATGCTTGGGGTGTTCCGTAATTACGCTTGGCATATGTCACCTAGTGCAGGCTTGGATATCGGGTTGGCATGCCACCTAGTGCAGTCTTGGATATTGGGTTGGCATGTCACCTAGTGCAGTCTTGGATATTGGGTTGGCATGTCACCTAGTGCAGGCTTGGATATTGGGTTGGCATGTCACCTAGTGCAGTCTTGGATATTGGGTTGGCATGTCACCTAGTGCAGTCTTGGATATCGGGTTGGCATGTCACCTAGTGCAGTCTTGGATATTGGGTTGGCATGTCACCTAGTGCAGGCTTGGATATCGGGTTGGCATGTCACCTAGTGCAGTCTTGGATATTGGGTTGGCATGTCACCTAGTGCAGTCTTGGATATCGGGTTGGCATGTCACCTAGTGCAGGCTTGGATATTGGGTTGGCATGGTCACCTAGTGCAGTCTTGGATATTGGGTTGGCATGTCACCTAGTGCAGTCTTGGATATAGGGTTGGCATGTCACCTAGTGCAGTCTGTGGATATTGGGTTGGCATGTCACCTAGTGCAGGCTTGGATATCGGTTGGCATGTCACCTAGTGCAGTCTTGGATATTGGGTTGGCATGTCACCTAGTGCAGTCTTGGATATCGGGTTGGCATGTCACCTAGTGCAGCTTGGATATTGGGTTGGCATGTCACCTAGTGCAGGCTTGGATATCGGGTTGGCATGTCACCTAGTGCAGTCTTGGATATTGGGTTGGCATGTCACCTAGTGCAGTCTTGGATATCGGGTTGGCATGTCACCTAGTGCAGTCTTGGATATTGGGTTGGCATGTCACCTAGTGCAGTCTTGGATATCGGGTTGGCATGTCACCTAGTGCAGTCTTGGATATTGGGTTGGCATGTCACCTAGTGCAGTCTTGGATATTGGGTTGGCATGTCACCTAGTGCAGTCTTGGATATTGGGTTGGCATGTCACCTAGTGCAGGCTTGGATATTGGGTTCCAACCTGCGTTGAAGTTTGGTTTTCGGCATACCCAATCTTGATACAACTATCTCTTGCATCCAGGCCAGAAGTAAATACAAGTGAGCGGTTGTGAGGCTGCAAGATATCACGTGATAGAAAATTCTTCACTGATTCTTGTCTCCTGTCACTTCCTTTTTAATTGCAGATACGAAGGATTGCCGTTCTCTATTATTTCAAAATGGGAAGAGCACGAGATATCTCTGTATTTAATAGTATGTAGCAGTTCAAGGAAAAGTCATTGGAGGCATGGAGTGATTGTTATGTAACAACTAACAACAAGTCTATTTTGAAAGTTCACAGGAGCGTGTCACTGAGCATATCTCCCAGAATGATTGTCAAAATATCCGATTCCGAGATTCACCCATCAAAGATTGAACGGCGACACAGAAGTCCACACCTGCAGACTTAGACAGATTATTGAGATGCAATCTGCATGTCAATCCCACAAAAACAATGTTGTCATCAACAGGAGAGTTAGTTCTCTTTTCTCATATCAAGAGCGATCTGAGGTCTTCAAAGGGGGGAGTCTGACGGCTGCAGATAGTTTCAGATAGAGGCCAAATGACAATGATGATGAAATGGAGGCAATGATAGGTTCGTCCCCTGTAGTACTTCTGGCTATGCCTTGTCCAAACTCCTCTCTCCCCCTCCCTCTTCGGCGGGAAGGTGTGCGGTGGGACCACTGGGGTTGCTGCCTCCCCGCCTGACGCTGTTCTCTGTGTGAATGCCCGTGAGAGTGGTTTTGACCTTAATAGCATCGGAATGACCATCCGCTCATCGGGACACTCTATACCAGCAATAGCCATGTGTCTGTTTAGTGAGTGAGCCGCTTCATATTGGTAGTCGGTTAACTCGGCAGCAATCTAAAATAGCTCAAAATCTTACGAGAGAAAGATGATTACAACGGCTGTTGCACCCTCTTTGGAAATTACTTCAGAATCTTTGTCAGCAAAAACACCACTTTATCTATAGAGTTGAGCGCAAGGATTTTGAAGGAATGACCAATTGATCAAGAACACGTCGACAGGAGCCTGAAGTCGCGCTGAGGATCCCTTCAACCACTTTTCATTCACCTATTTACCAAAGATCGGCAATGATAAAATGATATTATTTTGTATTCTGAGGAAAAATGATATCATTTTATTTTTGAAATGATATAAAATGATATCATCAAAACTTTTTGTTCCATTATATTTTCTAATCATAAATTCTTCGCATTTTGTATTGAAGCAAATTTAGTCTCTTTCGTTTGTTCTACCCTTATCCTTCCCCACTGGTTGATTCATGTAGCGAAAAGCAACAGGCTATTGTCTGCCAGTCTGTCTATCATACAAATTATCAAACAACTTATTAATAACACTGTCTTGATGTTTTCGAAATCTTGATTGTAATCTAAATATTTTTAGCCTTTTTCGTACTTCAGATACTGTTGGCCTAACCAACTACATTTTTTAGGCGTATTTGTAATTCGGGTGTATAAAGCATAAATCAAAACTTGCGATCTTTAATGTATAGGCCATAGGCCCTACCGAAGTTTTGATATACAAGAAGCTTTGTATGACTAAACTGCTTTCTTCGATTATCTATTATTTGGAATATATCGATGCTGCACGCAATCTAATTTCAATTTCATTGCTAAGGCAGTAAAAGTTTCATGATAGCAGTGCAAATCGAAAAATTCGTGTCACTAGATCTATCTACAGTGTAGGCCTACGTATATTTCACTAAAAATGGTATATTTTCATTATAAAAAAATAAAATGATATCATTGCCGATCTATTTACAACATTATTTATATAAGCACACATGTGCAATGAAGGCAATGAAGTAGGTAATATCTGAATGATGAATCGCAGTGCTGTGAAGAGTTGTCTGTCCGGGCATCTCTTCTACAAGCTGAACTTACGTCTTGTCCTAAACCTTTGGTTGCTGACGCGAATCCGCTTGATTCACCGAGTCCTCGCTCTTGGGGTCGAAGTCTGGCCTGTGTGTTGGAGTACAGCTGTTCTGCATCGTACACATCGGGCGATTTGAACGTCCTGGCTTTGTGTTCAGACACTGCAAGGGAAGGCAGGATAATGAAATTCATCAACATCATCAATCCGATCATCACTCACTCTTTTCTGCCATCTTGAATGATTCTGCGGGGCCTCGAGGCTTCTTCAACGCATTACTCAGCTCCGGAGTGCATTCCACCTTCCGAAGTTGGTTCAAACGGTGGAAGTTGGAACCTGTGAGAGAGAAATGAAAGGCGATTAACATGTGTACGGGAATTCGGAGGTTTCAGGTCTTCAGGGGCACCGAATCACTCAGAAACGCGATCATCCTGACCAAGTTCCTGTTGATGACCTCATTAAAAATAGTCAAATAATTTGTATGCATATTTTGTAGAATTTGATTTCGCGTTTTAGCTTAAGGAACTAATATTAATTCTCTTACACACCTGATAGATTTTAGATAGTGTAATCACGCTGTGTTATAAGCTGTGTCCTCTTATCATCTGAATGGGCAGACTGTTAAATAGAATCCTTTCAATTTATAGGTGATAAACATAATTTTGAACAGAACGGCTTACTCGCCAATTCATTACACATGAGGAGAGGAGAAGTGTTGTTTGTCCTTCTAGTAAGTATTTTTTTATTTTTAGACATTTTAGGATATAAAACTTTTCTTTTAAATCATATTTTGCACCTATTAAAAATTAACAAGTCATTAGCTTGTTTTTTTTTAAATTTTGCTACCTTGACGCACTTTGCTATGTTGAATCAATGACAGCGTGGCCATGATAGAGAGAATGAACGGCAGTGCGCTCTATCACTGAACGTCGTGAAAGTAGTATTCTGAAATGCAATTTATTTAGTGACGAACTATAGGTTTGACCGATCAAGAAGAGAATCATCTGTTTCATATCAAGTACAGACATGTCAACTGCAGAGTGACATGACCATTCACAGTATTAACGCTTCGAGTTCATCACTGACATTTCAACACCAGAATTGTCGAAATAAGGTGAAGCGTTCACAGTTCAAATGCCAATTACCGTATGAACAACATGATGGAAACAAAATCACCCTAATCAATGACGATCTGCAGCTGCAGACATGAAACAAAGAGGCAAATAACAACTAACAAGAAAGGGCTTAAACAAGCATCGTGGACAACAGGGTTGGAACCGGCCGCCGGCCCGGCCCCGGCCGGTGCTTTTTCAGGCCTTTTTGTCAACTGCCGACATCACCAACTGCATCACTGCTACAGCTCCCTCGGCAAGGTATTTTTTACATCACTTCTCTTTCCTTCTCCTTCGAATCACACAGACAGCACCAAATATTGGTGCATTATCACAAAAAACAAATGCTAAATTAGGTAGATATTTGTCAAATTTATCACGGCATCCTTCGACTCAGATTTACTCCGCCGTTGCGCAATTTCTTTCGAAAGCATTCATCGTGACACCTCAATTCACATTTCATGATTGCCCCTCGCTTGCCAATCCTTCCTTCGTTGCTGCTGAGGTTGTATGCAGATCGCCCCGCGTCCTCATGTTGCCCAATATCGTAGCAACAAATGTCGGTCGCCTCGGAACTAGAGTTTGTGACCAAGTAAACAACAAGAAATGGCATCCTCTAAACTTTCCTGAGAGTGAATACTTGCGAGCAGGGTCAACATGACACAAGACAATTAAATCCTTGATGCTATTAAGAAACGTCAAGTGCTTTGATAGCCTAAATTATTATGCTAGTCCTTTATCAAGTCTCACATATCGGAGCTACATTCATCTCATCAAAAATGTCATGCGGTTACTTTGGAACGTACACGTAGTAATAATCATCTACACGCTCATGATCTTCAATGACCATGAAAGCATCAGAATTTTAAATAGGCCGGCCTCCGACCAGCCGGTTTTTGAATGCACCGGCCTCGGACCGGCTGGTTTTCAATGCACCGGTCTCGGACCGGCCGGTTTTGAATGCACCGGCCTCGGACCGGCCGGTTTTGAATGCACCGGCCTCGGACCGTCTGGTTTTGAATGCACCGGCCTCGGACCGGCTGGTTTTGAATGCACCGGCCTCGGACTGGCCGGTTTTGAATGCACCGGCCTCGGACCGTCCGGTTTTGAATGCACCGACCTCGGACCGTCTGATTTTGAATCCACCGGCCTCGGACTGGCCGGTTTTGAATGCACCGGCCTCGGACCGTCCGATTTTGAATGCACCGGCCTCGGACCGGACGGTTTCGAATGCACCGGCCTCGGACCGGCCGGTTTTTGAATGCACCGGCCTCGGACCGTCTGGTTTTGAATGCACCGGCCTCGGACCGGCCGTTTTGAATGCACCGGTCTCGGACCGGCCGGTTTTCAATGCACCGGTCTCGGACCGGCCGGTTTTGAATGCACCGGCCTCAGACCGGCCGGTTTTGAATGCACCGGCCTCGAACCGGCCGGTTTTGAATGCACCGGCCTCGGACCGGCCGGTTTTGAATGCACCGGCCTCGGACCGGCCGGTTTTCAAAGCACCGTTTTGAATTCACCGGCCTCGGACCGGCCGGTTTTGAATGCACCGGCCTCGGACCGGCCGGTTTTGAATGCACCGGTCTCGGACCGGCCGGTTTTGAATGCACCGGCCTCGGACCGGCTGGTTTTGAATGCACCGGCCTCGGACCGGCCGGTTTTGAATGCACCGGCCTCGGACCGGCCGGTTTTGAATGCACCGGCCTCGGACCGGCCGGTTTTGAATGCACCGGCCTCGGACCGGCTGGTTTTGAATGCACCGGCTTCGGACCGGCTGGTTTTGAATGCACCGGCCGCCGGTCCGGCCGGTTTTGAATGCACCGGCCTCGGACCGGCCGGTTTTGAATGCACCGGCCTCGGACCGGCCGGTTTTGAATGCACCGGCCTCGGACCGGCTGGTTTTGAATGCACCGGCCTCGGACCGGCCGATTTTGAATGCACCGGTCTCGGACCGGCCGGTTTTGAATGCACCGGCCTCGGACCGGCCGGTTTTGAATGCACCGACCTCGGACCGGACGGTTTTGAATGCACCGGCCTCGGACCGGCCGGTTTTGAATGCACCGGCCTCGGACCGTCTGGTTTTGAATGCACCGGCCTCGGACCGGACGGTTTTGAATGCACCGGCCTCGGACCGGCTGGTTTTGAATGCACCGGCCTCGGACCGGCCGGTTTTGAATGCACCGGCCTCGGACCGGACGGTTTTGAATGAACCGGCCTCGGACCGGACGGTTTCGAATGCACCGGCCTCGGACCGGCCGGTTTTGAATGCACCGGCCTCGGACCGGCCGGTTCCAACCCTGGTGGACAACATTCAAATGTCTGTTTTCTTGATAGTAATCAAGAAGTCTTGGCATGCATTCTACTATGGTTAGGAGCCATTACACTTTTATCGATGGATCTCATGATCGATATGTTCTTCGTTTTTGTAGGATTTATTGTTGATGAGAAGTCCATTAAATGTTATTGGAGAATTGATTTCAAGACCATAAACGATTAGCTAATATTGAATACAGCAACTAACATCCATCTGCATTGTAAGCTTATACGAGAAGATGCACATTCGTCATTCCGTCATTGACTTCAGCATCTTAGTTCAATCTTCATCTACACGAGCGCAACTGACAAAGACGTTCTGTAGGTCCTATTGCATGACTCCAACCAATCGGCTAAGCAGTCAATTTCATCCTTCATTTGCCCAGTTAGATATAATAGAGCACATTCGATGGAGGAAAAGCTGCTTCAATGCTCCTTTCATTGTTTCATTTTGCATTTGAGACGATAATGCAGCAGTTAATTTGGTAAGGAGCAGCAGTTTGCGCACTCATGCCGACAAAACTGCACTTGAAGCGGCAATGATACAAATTCTTTCCGAATGCCGCACTTTGAAACAGCATTGTCAATCTTGAAGTGACAAAACTCGTTGAACCATGTTGTATTCAACCATGGAAGTTCGAAACTACCATCTATCTTAAAGGACTGGAACAGACATGCATGCTGACAACAATAGCACGCCGTGGACAGACCTGGCTATTCATGTAGCGGCGTTCACTGGCTTGCATTTGATCAACGACAGTTATACAGTTAGGGATCGACACATTGTCCGTAAATTCTACAAAACTTCGCCACTTTCTTCATTCTCCGTAGAAATCAAGGCATCTCACACGATTCAAAATGACAGAGACAAGAATCTAATCAATGTTTCAGGAGCTTCATTCTGCCGAAGATCTGGCAACATTGACTTATACAACTGCCTGACATCATCAGATGGAACTCCCGGGCGTTCAGAGCTTGGAATAGCCTGCATGAGATAGGGCTTTAGTTTGCAGAAGATTTGTCAGGGCTGGGATCGGTAAACCGAATAACCGGCTAACCGGCTAACCGGTCTAAACCCGTTAAAATCGGTTACGACGTTTCATTAGGCTTATCTTGTTCAGTGAAAATTGTCGATAGATCTTGATAACTAATTAAATACCGGAATCCTCACTTAACCGATTAGAAATATAACCGGTTAACCGGTCACCAAAACCAGTCTGGGCCTATTTACCAGTCTGGTTGTCTGCATCACTTGCGCTTCACATTAGCGCATCTCATTCAAACAGTTCTGCATGAAAATGGATGAAATGTTGTCTATGAGCTGCAAATGCCCTCCGCTAAGTACGTGTGAAGTCGTGAGATGATTGGTTGTTACTGGTTTTCTACGAGCGTGGGGCTGGGAGTTGATATCAAAGTGCCCTTTTATCTACTGCTTCTTTCCTGGCATTTTCCTCACTAAAAGTGCTCCACACATCCAACTTCGACCCACACAGCACCGTTTTCAGACAGCTCATCTGTCATCGTGAGAGACTCAATGACGAAGACGACAGACAGTCTCATGAGGATGATATTACGCAGTTGGAAAGTGCTTCAAATTATCACTTATTTATGACAGGAGAGTTACAAATCTATCACTGCAGGTTTCATGTCTTCAATCCCACTTCCTGTGATCTTTCAGACAGAAGTTGTGATTCACAGGTAGCTGCACTTCTCACTTCATCTTTGCTTAGACGTCCGTGCTGTCACTCATCTTCTTCCCGAGGTTGTCGGACATTTGTCTCCTTCCCGGACCGTCAGGCGCTGATTATCAGCCTCGTGGCAAGGAAAAATGCGCGTTATATGATCCTTTAGCTTACCCGCCCATTCTACATTATATTACATATTCTACATACCAGGCGAAGCCAAGTGCTATATCTTTGAATGGAGTACGGATGAAGTAGCTGTATAAGTAAGTAAGTAAGTAACGTTTATTCAATGAAATGAAAATCGACTATACATCCGGTAGTAAATACAGAAATCATCATTTAGACAGATAAAATTGAAATACTGCAATGAGCAACACGATTGAAAATCACATGATAATTTCAATTATAACAATCAAATTAAATCAAATTATTTACAAAAACATCTCTCATTATACAAAACGCAAGACCAAGGGATGAAGGAGTTCAGATACCTAGTTGTCCGGCAGAAAGGAACACGGAAATGTTGACTTTTAGGCAGTCTCTCAGAAACCAAATAATTTAGAGGGTGACTTTTTGATATTTCACACTTTAGCAGAAATTCAACAGCTCGATCTTGAAATTTGATTGCAATGGATGGAAAATTATTACACCTACAATCGTTGCCACAAATGATCTTATGAGTTCGCCTCGGGAAACGCTCCAACTTCATTAACAATGTTTTTGGCAAAAGGCCATACACAGGTGATGCATATAAGAACAAGCTCGTAATCAGTGAATGATATACAATTATGAGATCTTCTTTTTTCATTATAGACTTCAAAACACGGATAACATATAAACGAGAAGAAGCTTTTTTTACAATTTGAGTTATCTGTGAGTCCCAAGACAAGGAGCTATGTAAAATGAAGCCCAAAATATTAACAGAGGCAACATTTTTGTAAGAATGGCTACAGCCAACAGGAAATGATCTACTCTTTTTAATCAACATCTGTTTACTCTTGGTCTGATTTATATTCAAACCAATATTCAAAAAGGACTTCACAATATCATCGACTTCCGACTGAGTTGGATTGTCAGCAAAAATTGGCTCAATTATAGTCATGTCATCAGCATACATTACAATTTTAGAAGCACTTGAAGAAGAGGTAGCAATGCATGATCCCATCATTGAGTTAAACAAGTACGGGCCCAAAATCGACCCTTGGGGTACCCCAGATATAACCTCTGATTCGACTCCACGATAACCATCCAGAACAACGATCTGAGTACGTTCAGTCAAATAAGATTTAAGCCATCTTATGAATCCACCCTCCATTCCAGACGAATGTAAATTATTCAAAAGCTTGTTGTGTAGAATTCTATCGAATGCCTTTGTTAAATCCAGGCATGTAATACGAACACCAAGTGTTTCACTCATTTCCATAAGTACCTTGATTTCATTCATAATCTCAACCAATGCACTGGTTGTACTACCCATGGGCCTGTAAGCATGCTGTCCAGCGCCATAGCATTGAAGTAGAGATGTCTTTACATTTTTCAGCACAAGTTTTTCAAAGACTTTAGATAAGGTCGACAGTAGAGATATAGGGCGTAGGTCATGAACGGTTGGTACAGATTTCTTTGGTATGCGATGAATAAGAGCAATTTTTAATTCTGAAGGAAATGTTCTTTGATTGATAGAAGTGTTCATCATGTGAGAAATTGGACCACTTAATACGGATGCACCAAAACGTAGAAGGCGAGGAGAAATACCATCATACCCGTAGGACTTATTCAATTTCAGGGACTGAATAGCATTGTAAACGTCAAGTTCAGAGATAGAAAAGTTCCAGACGGCGTCAATGCTAGTAGAAAGATAATCATCAGCAATAGTGTTAAAGTTCTTGCGAAACTCAACTGTCAAAATATTGATCAAGTTGTTGAGACTACCAAACTCATTTATCAGACCGTCAAATGTACTTTTTCTTTTGATGCCACGCACATCATTTACTACGGACCAACAATCCTTGGCAGAAGCTGAATGTTTATTAGCCCAATTCAATTTGGCTTTAAAAATTTCAATTTTAACTCGATCTTTGTAGTGCTCATAGAGAGGCCAGTCGTGATTTCGAAATGCTTGCCATCGCTTGTTGATAAGAGACTTCAACACAGGAGTGATCCAAGGTTTGTCCCTGTTTGTAAAAGTGACATATTCTCGAGGAAAATACAAGGCTGCTGAACGAATATTATCACATAAAAATTGCAGCATGCTATCAACGGAAGTACAATTAAATATATCATCAAAATGAATGGCTGATAACGCTTTAATGAATTCTGTGATATTTGAGTGTCTGTAGTCCCAAACTTCCACAACACGGTTAACAATAGGCAAGTTCTGAACATGCAGGGGACTTAGAACTATACAATTGTGGTCAGACGTGCTCAGAGGTGGACCTATACTCGCCGTTGTTTCATACATCGTACTAAGCTCATCGTCAATCCAAGTATGATCAAGGATGTTAGAAGATCTAGTTGGACATGTAACTTTATTTGTGAGGTTAAAGTCTTCAGAAAATACACAAGTATCAAAGTTGTTAAAGTCCCCACAAATCATAAAACGTACGTTAACTCTTTCGACAAGAATGTTATCAAGCTCCGACTGGAAGAAATCTGAAATTGTCTTGCGATCAGGTACACAAAGATTTGGAGGAATATATGCAAGAATACAAATAATATTCAAAAACTCCAAAGACAATAACTCGATGGTATGAGGTTTTGGAACAGACAAGTCTCTTCGCTTGGGACACAGACTTTTGTGAATCCAGGCGCAAATGCCACCACCTAGGCGATTCACACGGTCGTCACGAAAGAAAATATAATCTCTCAAGTAAAGAATGGAGTCATCAATGTCCGAGTTCAACCACGATTCCGTAATTAAAGCAACTTCAGACTGCAACTGAGATGTTGTTAGTGCTAAATCATCGAATTTATTGAAAATAGATCGAGCGTTAGCAAGAAAAACTTTAGGAGTCTTAAAACCACACATTGATGAAGAGTCTATTTTCATACCATGATGCCCGAGAGATTCAGGTAAAAACTTCACCGAAAATTCTTGATATCAGACCGTAGCATTATTTGGTTTCGATAGATCACCACGTCTTCACCATTGTTACGCCTGCGCTTAAGCTCTTGCCTTTGCTCTCTTAGCTCTATTTGCTGAGCACGAGTCAGATCACTGCCAACGAATACATCACGAAATTTGGTGGAGTTTCGTAAGCATCTTGCTTTCTTTAGAACTTCCTTTTTCTCACTCACGTTATTGCAAATAATTTTAATTGGTCGTGGACCAGCATCAGGACGCACTCGACCAAAACGCTTGACGTCACCAATGGCTGTAGCTGTTATACCAAGCTCCTCAACCAGCTCCGTTACCTGTCTTCGATCGAAATCTTGCTTTTCTGAAGCAGTTCCATAATCAGCTTCTACAACACCGCGGATGACAAGGTTGTTCATTCTTTCGATTCGCTGATCCATTTCATCAAACATCAAAGGATAAACATTTTCCTCAGTCTTATTCATCTTATGGTAAATGTTCGCTATTTCGGACTTGATCGAGTTGTATCCGCTTTGGATTACACTTACAGAACTTTCTAGGCCCTGAATTTTAGTTTTTATAGATTCAAATTCTAATTTCATCGCATTAAGGTCGTGCGTGATTCTTTGAATTATTTCATCTTTAGTTTCTTTAAGCAGCTGCTTGATATCGTTCAAGGAAACGCCAGTCGATGAACCAGAACGCGTGCTTCTTTTGATCGGCGTACCCATGGTAATAGTAAATGATTGTGCAGCACTCTTGACAAAATCAAGAATAATTACAAGGCCAATGATACGAGACAATTGCTTAGACTAGAGCAACGTCAAGCGGTCACGTGATAAAGAAAAATCAATAATTTCAGATGAAATTGACGAGGGAGGTGTACGCTGATGTTTGCTGAACAGCTGTTTAGCAGCTGACAATACCAGCCGAATGTACAACACTCTGCAACACACTGATGCACTCGATGAATAATCGAAGAAGCACTATTCCAATAATAGTACTATCGAACTATCGAATAATATATATATTATTATATATTCGATAGCATAACTATCGAACGCGCTATGGTCATCTACTAGATTTAGATATCGACATCTATCTTGGCCTGCCGATCTTACATGGACTACCAAATATCATTGTGGCCCTCTATCATGTCTATGTTAATTTCAGTAGCGCAGAAATGGATCTAAAGATAGACATCTAGATATAGCACATTACGTAATAGATAATGCATAGATTTGAGGTAATTGTTGCTATATTTACCGAGAGACGAAGGCTCGAGGCTATTATGACAAATAATGACCGAAGAAATCTATACATTATCTGTTACAATGCATGACTTTTTCCATAGAAGTTTACACCAGGTTAATAATTTCCAACCAGGAAAATAATTACCTGCTTCGTGGAACTTATTAACCTGTGGACATAGAAAGCCTTACAAAATCATGCATTTAATGACAAGCGTTCGATAATAGCCAGTTTGGGCCTACTGAGCCCAAATGACGAGCCCTTGCAGGAGGAAACGCAGCGTCTGCGGCTACCAAAGAATTGTTTAAATTGTTCAAGCCACAGAATTAAACAGGTCGCCTCTTGTTCTGTTTGACTAGAAAGGAAGCATTGTAACATGCAACGCTGATGAAATGGCACAATCTGCTGACATAATACCGTAGCAATCGAACAATGAGCAGCCAGTTCAACATTAAACACGCCAAATTGCCTGAAGTTTCAGTGACTTTTATCAACCGGATCACACAGCAAAGAGACACAGACGATGTCAAGTTCTACAGAGAAGTTTGTGAACGTTTTTTCATGCGCCTGCTAACTTTTTTTGAAATGATCGGAGGACCCAACATTATTGAGGAAACTTTTGCGCAATGATCTGAATTCTTCGAACCTGAAGGAATCGTGGCGATCGGAGCATTTTGAAAGAATTCACAGCAATCCGCAAGCGGCGCACGACTATTTCTCCTATCTGTAAGGCATTAAAAATGTCTTTTTGCCCACTTAGAAAAGTTCCTGCATGTGTCATCGTTTTGAATCAATTTGCACTTCTAACAAAGTGATGCGGCTAAATAATCTAATTCTGTGGTTCAAGCCTATAACTCCTTACTTTAATCCACTATCACGATCAATTCCGAACGTTTTAGTCATTGCCAGCGATACCATGCTGATTAGATAGCTATTGATTTCAACACTGAAAAAATATCCTCAGATCCGAAGTTGAATGAACCCCACACAGTCGGCCGGCACGCACGCACGCACACGCATGGACACAACACTTGCGGGTGTGTCAATGATTTATTACCGCAGTAGTTTGTAACTGGATTCTTTCATGACGGTTGGAAGCTTCGATCGATCAATTGCAAGAAATCATGTAAATAAATGCAAGCTTCTTCTTTGAACAATCTCTCGGTAATGAGGAACTTCCAGCAGAAAATACAATCGATTAGTATACAGTTCTTCTTCATGTTGGTCTTACAAGTGAATCTGAACTTCGATGCAATCTTTGAAATGAAATGCGTGACCACTATTTAACAAGGCATCCAATATTTTGTGCGAGCATTCGTCGTTGCTTGAGATTTTATTATAATTTGTCTAGTTTAATTCAATTTATAGATAACTGCACTGGTAATGTGATGTATTCCGGCGGACTTGAGTGTTCTGACACAACGGGACACGAAAAGAAGGAAGAATGTTTTAAGTCAATTTACTGAGAAGCCCGTGGGTTTCCGCTTTCCATATAATTCATGCTTCTCTGTGCCATAGGATAGATAAGAACACAATCTTAATGAGGACTTCAGAAGGCGAAGCAGACAGTCAACAGTCTCTTAGGAAGTCAGTAATCGCAGCATTGACTTGGAAGACTCAGCTGGAGGTCTTACAACGGAAAGATGGCAGAGGAATACCATGTACAGCTACACAGGGCTTTAAAAGCGTGTCTCTATCAATTACCGAAGGCCTTCGAACCCAAAATGACAAACTACTGCTGAATTATTCGGGGCAGGTATTCAAGAGTCGTTTATTTGCCTAAGATTTATTTAAAGCAACGTGAGGCCGAAGTAGCATTTGAGATGAAAGATAGACAAAACAGCTGTTTCATCAATTTAATACACTGCATATTCCACGAGGCCGTTCGACGACTCCCGTCCAGCGGTACGTCGTATTTACAGACAAATCATGGTAAAACGTTTATATACAAATTGAAATAAAAGAAAGTAAGTGAGCTAAAGTCAAAAGTCAAGTCAGAACCACGGTATCTGGAGCGTCATCACTGTTTGCTTTTGCACACACAATTGAGGTCTTGTGACGTTGATAATTGTCGCCTCTAGGAATGGAAGTAAGACTGTGTGACGTCGAACTGCGGACAATTGAGAGCGTGTCTTGCAACAGCACTGCTTGGTCGAGGTCTTTTGTTCATCAGCCATGCCGGAAGATGCTCGTCCACTCGTTTTGCCAACCACCTGACTTTAGCTCACTTACTTTCTTTTATTTCAATTTGTATATGAACGTTTTACCATGATTTGTCTGTAAATACGACGTACCGCTTGACGAGAGTCGTCGAAAGGCCTCGCGGAATTTATTTAAGATTTATTTAGTATTAATTGCACTATTGCTATTATTCATATAGAACGTTTGACAACATTTGAAAAAATGCTGTATTAGAAACAGACAGGTAAGCAATTGATTGCCAGGAGACACTCCTTTCAGTATATTTTTGCCTCTTTTTATAAACAAATACAGCTTCCGTACAGAAAAAAGGTACCGCTTATTCTCGGACACTAAATCACTACAATCGTGGAGACACACGTACTTCTTACAGGCAACTCGCGAAGTGAATTCTACGGCAGCTGTCACTTCGTATCCGAATAGTGTAGAAACACAGTGAGTTCAAAAAATCATTCCGTGTTTCACTGATCTGAACTGCGACACGCACGCTATCACTGTTGTCCAAAAACACACGAATTTGCTTGTTTTCTTGCAGTGTGATATTTGTTTGATACCTGCATGGTTAAAGAATCTTTCACATGACGCCACTGGAGCTGTTTTTCTGCGAGTTGGACCTCCAGTACACAAGAATAGTCATTTCGTATGCGCGCTGTCAATTTGTAAGGTGCAAAGCACAGAATTAGATTGTTTAAGCGCGTCACTTTGCTAGAAGTACAAACTGATTCAAACAGATGGAACATGCAGGAACTTAATAAGTGGGTAAAAAGAAATTTTTAATACCTTACAGAGATAGGAAAAATAGTCGTGTGTCGCTTGCGGATTGCTCTGAATTCCTTCAAAATGCTCCGATCGCCACGACTCCTTCAGATTCGAAGAATTCAGATCATTGCGCTAAAGTTTTCTCGATAATTTGGGCCCTCCGATCATTATTAAAAAAAGTTAGCAGGCGCATGAAAAAACGTTCACAAACTTCTCTGTAGAACTTGACATCGCTTTGTCTCTTTGCTGTGTGATCCGGTTGATAACAGTCACTGAAACTTCGCACAATTTGACGCGTTTAATGTTGAACTGGCTGCTTATTGTTCGATTGCTATGGTATTTAGTCAGCAGATTGTGCCACCTCATAGTCAAACTCTAGTCAAACAGAAGAAGCGACGAATTGTGTAATTCTGTGGTGCAAAGTGTGCCATGAAGTAGGATATGCCCACCCAGATCAATTCTCCGACTTGTAGGTCTGTTGTTATGTAGTCACTATCATGGAACACAAAGTTCACTATTACATAGATTAATGATCTTTTCATGAATATAGGTCGGCTATTTTTCATTGGTGAAAATGTCTTCACCAGTTAGTCCTAAATTCTTTACCAGGACATGAGTACTTGAGCTGACTGTCATGATTGTTGTCGAAAAGTATTTTACCGAATGTTCTGCACAACAGAACTGAAAATTGAAAAAGAGCAGAACTATAATTCTAGTTTGAGAATCATTACCTTTGATTGCTCAAATCCTGCACTATAATTCCGATAGTTTGTCTTCTGTAATTTATAGATCACTAAACTGACATAAATCGTCGTAAATCGCAGGAAATAAGAATTATTCTGTTCTGAATTATACACGCAAGATTATTGAAGAGGACTCTTCATTGTGATTCCAACTTTGTGTAAGAACCAAAGTCATTTGTATTCATAGTACTTTCTACTGCTTGAAAACACGATGTAAAAATACATGTACAGAACCAGCTGGAATCATGCAAGCCGCCGGCATTTCAGAACAAGGCATCAGATGAAGGAGTGCGATGAATGAAACAAAACTAGTCAAGTTCTTCCGGATTTCTTAGATCTTGGAAATGAAATTGTCTGTGATAGACTAAGTATTTCGAGAGACAGTTTCAATTCTAAAGTGATCAGGTTTTCTCTCCGACTCTGTTTTTTGTGAAATGCAAGTATTTGCATCTCCACAAGTTTGCAAGAGTTTGCAAAGCAGCACATCCAACACGCGCGGACAGAGCGCCATCTCACCGACGAAGCTGCAGGGTTATTACTTGCATTCGACCAACAGTGGAAAGGGAGAGAAAACTGATTATTCATGATTTTCAGCAAACCCCCCCTCCCGCCAATGAGAGTCTCTGTAATCTCTTGTGCTCCTATATCTGAATAAATAAAGGAATTGACGACGCATAAGGCAAAATCTGATGCGCTCCTCATGACGGAAATGATACAAGATCTTATAAGATTAGAAGGTTATTAGCCTATAATAAAACTATCAAAATAGAATTTCATTCAAAATTTTCATTTTGTAAATTCGCATGTAGGATATCCGATGCATGAGGGCTAAGGAATGCCTCAAAGAATAGGCATGGCACCCTAATTGTTGAGAACTTCGCACGAGCAGCCCTCTCGACCTGTTGGGCCGGACATTCGAGAATTGTGGGGTAGATTAAGGAGAATCTATCTGATGAAATCTCCTTCAACAGTACGAACGAACGTCAGCAGACAGACAGGAAGAGAACGAACCTGGAGCCACGTGTTTCAGTCCTGGCCGGAAGTCGGCGATCCCAGTGATTCTCAATGAAGTTTCCGCTTGAATTTGACCGTTCGGATTCCACGCCACCACTTTGACTCGACTTTCACCTTCTCGTTTTGTCTTCCGGATCTCCAAGTAATTGATGGCTCCATCCCGATAAATGTGATGCAAGTTCGACTGCAAGGAAGATGAGAAGATTTATTCAAAGGGAGCAGTCTCATTGGGGCACTGGTTTGCGGGGCACCCGCTCAATTGGGGCACCGGTTTGACGCACCGGGTTCCCAGATGCATATAATCGTATATAATATATGTAGACCTTTATTTTTCTTCTCCATTGTGAATTTGTGTTTATGAAAAAGTTGATATCGAGCAAGAAATTTGGCTTTGCGAAGTTATTGTCACTCAATACGAGATATATAGATGATTTATGCATCTTTAATTATCAACATTTTGGCAGTTTATTAATGCAAATCTACCCGGATGATTTGTTTGCGGAAAGAAACGGGAATAACAACAAATGTGCAGCTTATTTAGATGTTACTATTAGTGCTTTTCAAGATGGAGTCCATTCATCAGTGTATCACAAAGTTGATGATTTCCCTTTTGAAGTTGTATTGTTCACCTTTCCTAAAAGTCTTCTTCCTTCCTGCATGGGTAGTGCAATTTCTGCAGGTCAAGTTTTAAGATATTAACGTCTTTCCTCACATTTATGCTATGTTGTCGATAAGATTAAAATCAGATGCCAATTGTTTACAGAAAGAGGCTATCTTTTATGTGATTTAAGAAGATGCATGGAGAAACTTCTACGTAATCATTTTTCACTCCTGCTAAAGTTTGGTTTGTTTTCAAGCAGTGTCCGTCCAATGTGGTATGATTTGAGTGCATCCACAGTATTTTCAGTACCGTTATTTCTGTGTATTTCTGCTTTATGGGGTAGGCCTACGCCTATGACGTGGGTCCGCCACTGCTTATTAGTCCAAGATGTTAAAGGGCCCGAAACGAGACGAAAGCAGTCGGTCATCTTGCTGATGAGCCCTTGTTATTTGTTTTAGTGTTGCTTTGTCAAGTTTTATTTTTATATTTTCGTTCTTGTCTGTGTGAACTTTTAAGAATCCGTGTGTCCAGCCCAGTGGACGCTTAATGAGTCCTTTTCAGAACTATCTCACATTTTTATTTACAAATAATTTCCATATTTTATTACATGTGTTATCCGCACGCCAGCGGACTTCACTTACAATACAGACATCCCAAACATGACAACAACATCATCTGTGTAAAGATCTGTCATTTTCACTCCTCTAACGAAGATTGATACGAAACTCAACAACGGAATGAATTCTGCAATTTAGGACGACATCTCCGCTGGAAATTGTTCAAATTTGAATTGATGTTCGTGAAATATTTGTTTATTGACTGGGAAAGGAAGACGGAAGAGGTTTGATGACTTAACTGAATTATAGATGAAAGAACAAATAATCACAAAATTGACTTTTCAATTCAACAAAATGTTTCCAAACACATTTCATTCTTTCCAAATTCAATCTTCCCTTCGGAACACAAGTAACAAAACTCTGAGACGAAAACCATGTCAGAAATGTTGCAAAAGTGGTCATTTAAATTGCTGAGAATTGGAATCAACCTTTTATTAAGAGACCTGCGTTGAGACGGCAAGTATTTCCATGATTCAGACTTTGAGAACAATGATGCCTGCAGCCAAATCGATGATGCATCGAAGATGTAACTGACATTCGCATCTTCAGACAGTGGTCAAGGACTTGTCCTCCTTCAGGTAAGTGGTCAAGGTCCTGAGTGTCACTGGAAGTCGGCAGGATGTTCAGATAAACTCATGCCATATAATTTCTATGAATACCAACCATGACAACGTTTAGGGATTCTTTTCAACGCAGACTTTGGGAGGAGTGCGGACCTGATTCACATGATAGCATGTGAGTGGAGCAGCTCTGCGCCTACTTCTTGTGAAGACTTTGGGAGGAGTACGGACCTGATTCACATGATAGCATGTGAGTGGAGCAGCTCTGGGCTCGGTGCATGCTCTGTAACAAGCCACGAAAAGTTTCTCAATGAGAAGAACGTTCCCTCATTCGGCCTCGCCTCGTGCTGCATTTTAGAAAGTAGCGCGCGGAATTTGTGGTTCTACACATCTTTCATGAAATCTTCGTTAATAAAATCATCGGATTTATTTCCAATAATCTTATCACCACAGACTGAGAAGAATTGATGCAGACATCGTGAGAATTGAAAATAATATTTTCTGTCAATGGAGAATTGGATCATATTTCCTCAAATATTGATGTCTAGACTGCGCGCATGAGAAAGCTCGTCTCCACCCAAATATTGAGTTTTATCAATACACGACAGAGCAACTGCGTCATTCTTACACCTGTTCTCTCTCTCCATCCCGCAAATACTTTATACAAATGAAAAGGAAGGACGAAACCATTGTGAATGCATCTGCGAACTGTCTATAGAAGGAAATTATCAACCAGAAACATGTAAGCTGCGAAGAAATACGTCAGCCGGCTGATTTTGTAGTCATTGAGTGGTTTCTTCATCATTTATCATTTTGATTTTGAAGAAAGACATTCAGGCCGATTGTCTTTCATTTATGTTTCGCCTCTTCCTCGTCTGATATCATCTGGTATCGAAATAAAAACACAATTTCAGGCGTAAATATTATGATTCGGATGAAGTTCACACCATAATTGGTCACGCACTTAGAAGAGAAACAGAGATTTAAGCTGCCACTGTCGTAAAACACCAATCACCGTCTGCTTGCGGAAACAGGTCAGGTTTTAATTGTCCAATGGGAAAGCCTCTCCTGTTCTAGCTATAATTAACTTTGAGGTGAAGACAATGAAGTCTTTATGGTATTGAATACATACATCAGATTTCTATTGAAACTTCGTTTTTACACGTTTTAATAAATTTCTGATTACCGGTTTTATCATTCAGTAGACTGCTGACAAGCACTTTGAACACTAGCAAGTGTTTCATCGGAAAGACAAGCAGATATCTGCAAACATCAAGTCGCCCTGCACCATCTGAAATATCGCTACATAATCACATGAACTTTGATCAAGCTTTCTGTGACACTCGTACAGACAAACTTGGTTATGAACAACAAAGCTTTTTATGACACGTATCTTATTAAACATTAATACCGGTTCTTTTCAAATATCTTAAAAGTTGTGAGTAACTTATTGTTTTTCGGTACAGTTTACATGCCTCGGAGCCTCTTATGTCTTTGAAATTATAAAATTTGGAATCAGAAGATTTGAAAGAAGCCTATTGTTAAAAACACGGTTTTCCGCGATAAATGTATTTTTTTCTATGCCCTTCCTTTTAAATTGTACATTTATTTGTTAATAAACAGTCCTCTTCAGATTTCAAATTGTTTTCAATTTGTGCGTTTTTAAGACAAACATGCTTAGGTGAAGATAGTCACGGGGAATTTTATCTAAAGGAGCCTAGTAATGTCGGATTGACGTCGGATTGATGTACTCATAAGTTGCACATCTATCCGATGTTAAAAAGCACTGCCCGTTGCCGATGCCTAAACGACGTTCGCATCGGACATCGGTCCGATAATTTTTTTCCCACAGGACATTTTTTCCACAGGAGTTGACACAATGACACTGTTGTCGGCATGGGCTGAGGAGGCCGAGACCATCTTCTATAAGTTGGTGACTTCATTAGCCTCTCTAATAGGACAGCTGGTCGTCGCGATTGAATTCCAGCTTCTCGCAATCTTCGGTAAGCCGTTCGAACGCTACAGTCTATATTTGAGGCACTCTTCCAGTGTACGACTAGCTTTGGGACTGACACAAATCTATTCCTCTTTGCAGCTAAAACTAGACGCGCGTCTGTCCTTCCTGCAGACTTTCTTGGTCGACCAGATCCCTTCTTCTTTTTAACATCTCCTTCTGTTTTCCATCGACACCACCACCTCCAAACGACGACTCTCGATAGTTGCAGCTCTTCGGCAACACTCACACAACGTCTACCACAACGAATCATTCCAATAGCCATACCTCTGGTAAACTGATCGTGTGCCATTTTATTTTACAAAAGCTGGATTTCAGTTCACGTTTATGTTCAATTTGTAAAAGCAATTGTGACAGCTGTATCGATATCAAAATTTGAAATTTGACCACTATAGATCTTTCTCCATTCTCTAATGTGTTGAATGGTAATACATAGAAAGTGAGATATTGCATCATACCTGAGAAAAAATGAAACAAGCTTCAATTCAAGCCAATGATAGTTTGTTTCATTAATTATGTCAATGAGTATATTAAACTTTGCTCACATCATGAATGCTCATGTCATTGTAGAAGCTCCCAATATCCATCCTGATGACTAATGAAGCCTTGACGTCACTACTGTGCTGACTGTGTATACGGTGCTGACATAGTCAGACTTTTCTGGAGCGTTGTGACCTTTAAATCCGGATGCCCTTCCTGCCGACTTCCTATGACACTTTCGGGGCTCGACCTCAGGACCAAATGGTCGTTAGGCCAAGCACTTAACCCCTGTGCCACGGAGACCACTCACTCAGAACGTCATTTACAATTATTAGAAATGACAGTGTTTATAGCAAGTAGCAGGTTTAACCCTCAGAGACCTGAGGGGGGGGGTCCGCTGGATCCTGGAGCCACATTTTTCTATTTCATTTTTTACGCTGAGGATATATCAACCACTCAAGCTCATACGGAATCATCATTTCTGACAGTGAATCTGCATGTGTTATTTCATTTCAATTGAATCAGTAGAAGTATGCCAGATAGGCCAAGGGGGTCCACTGGACCCCCCTCAGGTCTCAGAGGGTGTAGAAATTCCATCACAAAATTTTTGTAATTAGA
The DNA here is from genome assembly GCA_907163375.1 of Prostheceraeus crozeri. Lineage (NCBI taxonomy): Eukaryota > Metazoa > Platyhelminthes > Polycladida > Euryleptidae > Prostheceraeus > Prostheceraeus crozeri. The sequence goes on along the minus strand of CAJQUW010011693.1, from coordinate 147,555 downwards.
TGAAAAATGATTTCGAACATGTCCACGATGGTGTACAAAGAGTGAAAGTCATTTATTCATTGTTTGCATCATGCTCGTAGATGTGCAATGTGTTGGAAGATCGCAAAATGTGAATATTTTGCTTTCGCACATGATCTCGCGTGACTGGCTGGCCTATATGAACAACTCGACATAAATCGATGTCCGAAATGAAAGCTATCATTATATTCATAGTTGAGCACCAAAAACTGATTGATGACAAACTTTTCACAGCAGTAATGATAAGTTTGAGATCTCCACAGCTGTTTTTTGGTTCTAGAAGTACAGCAATTTTGATTCATTTTAGGTCTATTTCTGATAGCTTTGGATAAATTTGAAGGAATGTACAAATGGAAAGGATTAGCTGCATGAATTAAATCAATTTCATCAAAATCAACTATCTGAGGCTTTATGGTGACACAAAATATCGTAAAGCCGCCTCCTAGTACAAATGATGCTGTACTAAATGTGGTTGACTTACAAAAACACCATATTTTCGCACGTGTTTACTGAGAAGGCTGAAAGTCACTCAAGGGATTCGTTATACCGACCTGCTACACGCAAACATCATTGTTTTACTTAAAATCAACTTTCCTAATGTTTTGATATCGATTTAAGCAGGTAAACTAAGAATATGTTAAAGGGGTCCACTGGACCCCCCCTCAGGTCTCAGAGTTAATGTTTGAAAGTACCTACATTAGATAGAGTGATCTCCGTGGCACAGTGGATACATGCTTGGCCTAGAGATCCTTCAGTTGAGAGGTCGAGCCCCGAAAGTGTCATTAGAAGTCGTCAGAAAGGGCATCTGGACTAAAAGATCTCAACGCTTTGGCTAGAAGTCTGACTGTGTCAGCACCGTCGAAGCCCCCAGCATGGGGGAGCAGTGACGTCAAAACATCATTCATTTCGTTTCAACTTTACTTTGTTAAAAATAGATGGAAATATCATCAGCAATTCCTAAGTATTTGTTGTTATCAAAGAATTATTTCTTGCAAGATCTGGAAGAACTCACGTTGCCAATAAGGCTGTCGTCAATCAGCCATTGTATCTTCGGCATTGGATTTCCGCAGACTTTGACGAGGAATCTCGCGGGACTTCCCTCTTCGACTGCTACTGCTGAAGGCAGAACAGCGAAGACCGGCGGAGATTCCGGCTCGACGTCCTCCCGATATCGGAGACCATCCCGAGACCATCTGCGGGGGGAGAGGTGATGTACATGAAAGGAAACAACATCAAGGGCATTCATGAAATACAAACCGCGAATCAATGACTTCCACAAGCGGGCTGGGCTGGTCCGTCTTCACTACCAGCAATTTGGACGACATTGTACACTACAGTGATCACGGTGAGCAGATCAACCACCGACAGGTCTGCTACAATGAAGTGTACTGAACAGTTGGAGTATTTCCCGAAAAACTTCACTTTGAATATAATGCTCCCAACTGCATCATCTACTTGGTGACTTGAAATGGTGGATTGATTGCAAGAATCTACCATCTTAAATTGATGATTTAACTTGAAATTCAAGTGATCGAATTCTGTAGCATAAATTTCACCTCCAAAGATTACAACTCTCAGCTCGTTGTTGTATTTCATGGACATACTGGGTGAATATGCTCTCTCAAGGCATTAGTGCAGCACGCACATTCGTGACTTTGTTCACTGAATTTCAGTTCAAATATTCCGTTTTCAGAAATTAATGCCGAAGTTTTGCGAAACGCCGCTTTTGCATGATGCCTTCAACCATCTTTTCTCAAGATGACACGGAACTGACCACACTTAGGGTTGGACGTCCAAATGCCCAACCTCAGAACCCACGCAGGTCTATTTTTGCTCTAAAACTGTGTTCAGATTTTCGTGAAAACATCACAATCGGCCACTAAGTCAATCATGTCTAAAAAGCGATCAACGTTTATCTGCTTCTCAAAGAGCAGTTGGTTTTCAGCTTCAAAAGAAAATTTCCTGAGCAAATACAAGCAGCACGTTAGTAGGAGTACTACACCTTGATCGGCGCTATATTTAGCTTTCAGTTTAGTGTAATAGGAGCAAGCCGTTCTGATGATGCTGTGCACGGCGAGTTACATCACGGACTTGAATACATTTCATACTTAACTCAACATTTGACCACTACCAAATATTACATTAAATGACAGGTCAAGGCCTCTTTCAGTATTGCTTAGTATTCACTGTGTGTTGAGCTATTCACACGCAGTAGCGCATTCCAAAGCTTCTCAGTACATTCAAAGACATCGATACTGTCGGTGGTACGAAGAGCGTCGGGCGACAAATAAAACTTTACGACGAACAATGGGCACGATTAGAAGGTTTTTCTTTCACGAATTGAAAGTACAATTAGAACTTATTTATCGAACACTCAGTTAATCAATATTGACAGAGTTGTACCTGAATGCAGCATGTATTAGAGCGAGATGAAGGCCGCCACCTTCTTTGTCCATATACAGTGGAACCTCCTATTGCGGACATTCTACACAGCGGACACCTCCGTATTACGGACAGTTAAGCTCAGTCCCAAATAATGTTCGTATCATCAGCGGTAACTCCATATTGCGGACACCTCTAAAATGCGGACACTAAGGCGCAGTCCCGACGGTGTCCGTAATATGGAGGTTCTACTGTAATTTTCGATGCATCCCAAAGGCAGAGATAAACGAACTAAATGAGATTTAACCCTATCTGGCCTGGGGAGACGCCGATTCGACCCGCCCTAGATAATTTTTAATCCCACAGCTGAACGTCTTTGTGTGGGAAGTCCACCTTCCGTGACTTGTCCTAACTTTTGGGAGTAAAAGATTTAATTTTGGCCGTACGAGCTAAATGAAAACTAGTTACGACGCCTAAAAATCGTTGGAATTTACTTTCCGCTCTCATTTCAAACCTTTTCTCGAATAAATTAATGTAGTGTTGCATTATAGACACAAATTAATGATTTTGATAACATCAAAGCTTTTTATAATATGATATTGGGATAGTATTTGAATGCTTTTTAGTCTTACATCCTCCATATACTACTCATGAATAAATAGTAGAATAATGAACATTTTCTCATTTTTTACAAGAATAATGAAACTTTTGGACGCATCACTGTAATAATTGCGTATTTGTCTTCATTTAGGTTTCTTTGTGATAATATATTCTAGCTAATGATAAATAGCCAATTTGGAATGAAATTCTCGCACATGAAAAGAAAGACTTTTTACTGTTTCAATGTTTGAAATTTGAAATACTATTCATACAGCATTATTATACATGTATGAATAAAAGCAATAAATAAGCATTGATATAGCAAGAAACATGCCAGATAGAACACGTTCGCGTTATGTTTTAGTATTTTTAACATTCCGAAGCGATTGGTTTTGCAACAATAAAAAGTATCTAAAATTTGTAAAAAATGCACTTTCAAATTTTGAATTGCTATTTATAGCATGGAGAAATTAAAGTTTTGAAAAACCGACTCTACCACTGAAAAGATCATGCCCGAAATATAGTATGCGTGCAGGAAATCTGAGGGGGGCCGAATCGGCCCCTCCCCAAGTTGAGACAGTTAAAAAAAGCCCAGATCAGATAGGGTTAAGGGTCTTCTTAACGCAAACATTCTGGTAATAACAGAAAATCTAGTCAGAAGTGTCACTTAGTGGTACTACACCTTTCCATGTCTATTTCTGATCATTCCAAATGAATTTCAGACATCTTCAAAGCTGATTTTCTAATAGATATCTGAAATTCATTTGGAAATAGACATGGAAAAGGTGTACTACTAATAAACATCAAAAACTCGAAACTTCTGGGATTTCACAAACCTCGTATGAGACATCATCAATACAGATTAGCGTCTTGACACGAAAGTACATTACTCGGTAATTTCTGCCCTTCTTCCTACCGCCGCGACCTCAAGTGGTGAATTCATCAATCCGCCATCTCATGCAGGATCTATAATTCAGTGAATCTGACAAGGAAATGTTTCAGTTTGTCCAAATTTGCATTGCAGACAATAACAAGACTGTGTTCTTCGGAATGACAACTCCTCCATTTTCACCTCCTTTTGGACCACACTGTACATCTTCAGCCTCATCCCACTCCCTCATCTTCATCGATCATCAGCTGCAGTTGAGAATCATCTCCTTTTGGACCACACTGTACATCTTCAGCCTCATCCCACTCCCTCATCTTCATCGATCATCAGCTGCAGTTGAGAATCACCTCCTTTTGGACCACACTGTACATCTTCAGCCTCATCCCACTCCCTCATCTTCATCGATCATCTGCCGCAGTTGAGAATCAGCTCATTGTCCGTCCACTAAGTTGAATAGACGCACGGGGAGACAGGAATTCCGGATAACAACGCAATATGTAAAGATGCTCTTCACCTGCCTCGCGTGCATTGTCTGCCGGAAGTGTGGAGTCTCCGAGGAGAAGTCAAACTCTCCTCAAAGGAGGTACAAGTTGCAGGAAAATCTCATACGTTAACTGAGACAGCAATGAAGTAACATCTTGAAGACATGATCTAGAAAATACAGACGGTGATTAACTTACTCGTTGCGTTCTGGTTCCGGATTGTCTAATTGTTCCAATGTTTGAATGGTGGAATCAGGAAGAACCGATTGCGTCACCACCGATTCACTTCCGATAACTCTGAAAGCAAAGATATCAAGATAGAAACGTAAGAAAACGAATTTCACGACAATTTCAGTCATCTTAAAATCTCTGCAATCCATTCTCTACATGCATACTTCAGTGGTGGGCAACCAAGTTGGGATAGCAGGCCACCAATTTTAAAAGGCAGTAGTATAGGCTTAATATTCGTTTATTCCGTACCTTTAAGTGCGCATATGGTCTGCTGTACCGCACGGGCACATACAGTGTTCGTATCGTGCTACATAACAAAATGTTGCATGATAATGTATATAGCAGCATTTTACGCAGAGGAATCATGATTTACTTTCTACAATTCATATGAGTATTGAAGAGCGGATATGGCCATGACAAATCATAAAAGCTTTTCTTTTGTGAAATTAAATGGCAATTTGACTTGGTGATTTGACCGACAACAGTTCATTTCATCAAAAGACAGCGGTCTGTAAGTGCAATGCAACTAACAAAAATCAAAGTTGCACAAGGTCAATTTGATTTTGCTACAATTATTGATCATGCTACATATAGAGCATGGGCTCTACAAATGATAGTCATGTGTTAATGCCTTTCGAGTACATGAAATATATATTAGTGTAGTACAAATGAATTTCAGCAAGAATATTTGAAAAATGTTGGGCTGTCAAAACCTTGCGGTTGGATTCCTCCATTCGTACTCAAGGTCTAATTAATACAGTACTTTTCTAGGTTCACTGAGGCGTAGTTTATTACACCTCAATGAACCTCAGAGAAACATGCTCAGGAGGGCATCGACTACTATGTGACCTAGCATAAACTCGCGCAGGTGATGACCATTCTGCGCTTATGCGAGAAGATATTCATTACAAATGGAGGATGGTTGGATAATCCGTATGTGGATTTTTGTTTTTGTGCTATCGTATTGCTCATTTAGTTGTTAATTCATGGTCTTGCAAATTCTAAAGAGGATCCTTCACCCTTAGATGTACCTCCCAAGGTCAAAGTCGGAGTGAGGTATTTTCACATCACGGATTCAATAAAAAGAGCAGCAAGATTAATGGTACTTAATTAGACTCGGACAAAATCTCTAAATATTTCACTACATAACGCCTCTTTCTCTCTCTCAAATAACCAGGAGGATATTGAATGAACCTCTAATGTTAATTAGATTTCTGACGACCGCTTAATATCAGGCGTAGAACACGAGAATAACTTTCATCGAAACCTTGTCGTATTTCATCAGAAAAAAGACAACTCCTGAAAACACGCAAATAAAGTCGTCGACAACTCACAGGAAATTAACTTCGATATTTTAATGACATTCTGAATAATTAATGAAATAGCACGAGCGCTGAATAACAGAAATACGCAATAAATTCACATTTCGTATTTGTTAAAATAACTTTCCAAACGAACATTTGTAAAAAATGACAAAAATCAACATTTATTAAAAATGAGAAACTTTCACAGCAAGTTTGATTAAGAAGAAACACTTTCGAAGTATATTTCATGCAAAATGTCTGTTTTGATTGAGCTGGATAAGTTGATATCCTGTATGTGTTGATAAAGCATCAGATATTGTTTCTACTTCTGTTGATTTAACAAAATTCATTGTAATGAAATGGACACAATATTTGTCTTTCACAAGATTCAATTTCCAACTATTGTCATCAAATGTTCCAATTCTGTTATTCTTCAATCATTAAATGCGAAATAGAAAGTCTTTTATTGACAATGTGTAGATTGTGAAACAGAATCGTTTTTCATTCGGTTTGGTTGAGAAGAGTAAACAATAACAATCATCGCCGATGTTTTCGCAGAACAAATTAACTTTCTGTGTGAAGTGACGAATCACTGATGCTGTGAAAATTAAGAGGTTAATGCCAGCGAGAGGGAAAACAACTTGAAGGCTGCGTGGATTTGAGATGAGGCCTTTCTAATGAGCGGTCATTTATGGCATGGATTTCGGCCTCTGCCCACCCAGCACACGTCATTTTCTCAAGGTAGTAATTATTTGAATATAGAAATTATGCTTGAAAAATCTGTAATCTTATGTTGTTCGGAATGACGACATGTAAGTGTATTCATAAGATCATGTAGATAGAAACCAAATGTATGCAATTTTAAAGAACATGCAAACGCGTGCTTGCTTATGAAACTACAGTTATGACTTGCGCCTTCCCAGGAACAAGAAACTGTGAATGTTATGTCATTTCCCGCAAATATATTGTTAATTACATGGTCTGCTAGTCTGGAAGCCAAAACGGCCTTCTGCAGGGAACAAGGCCGAAAATGAGACTTTCGCAGAATGATGTACACCCAATGCCTACTACAAATCCCCACGTCTGCCGAGGTCTACCTGGTTCCCCTTCTTGTCAGACAGGATCAAAGAAAAACACATGGACCAATGGGACGCAGCAACAATGAGATCTTCTGCGCTTTCTCTGATTAGAGGTGCCTAGGGCCTGGAACATCGTTAGCATCGAAAGTCTTCAGGATGTGAAGTCGTGAGTTTATGTGCCTCTGACTATGAAGCTAAAAACATTTCGATCTGACAAGCCTCCCGAAGCAATAACGTAACTTCTCCCCCTTCCTGGGGGCATTGGACGGAGCGTTGTGGTATTTTCCTTCCTGCCGACTTCCGATGAAACTTTCAGGGCTCGACCTCTGGACGAAAGATCGCTAGGCTAACCACTTAACCACTGTGCCACGGAGACCATAGCTTGAAGATTCGAAATTAATGAAGATTGATAAATCCTCTCCGTAAAATATAATAGCAATGATCGGTGATAAAGCAATCAATTGATCAATAAAAACATCAATGAATTACGATTGTTTCAGTCTCTGCTGTAAATGGCGCAAGGATGCATAGAAATGATAGGATTCAATCGCCCATTAGAAGTGCTGCTGATTATGGAACACAAGGGACAGATCGGAAGGCTCCAACCCGCGTTCATCGAGGGGAACGGATTCCGTGTACTGCGGTCTGAGGAGATGGCTGAGTCACATTCATCAGAGCCGACACGTATCCGTTATTGTGAAGCGTGTGACGGGATTAAAAATATCCCATTGCATGTTTGCAGTGAATTTAGGCGACTGGCGCTCTTTCCATCAAAACTATGCACTGAAAATTCGATAGGAAACTTACTTCGTGTCTCCCGACACGACCATGCCGAATAACAGGACGAATATTGATAGAAAGGATTCTTCAGAATGAATAGACACTTCAGAAAATGTTTTTATTTCACCGACTAGACACTTGAAATTGGACTTTTCATCATCATTGAAGGCGATAGAAGCTTGCATGAAGTTAGATCACATCAAGATATTCACAGTTTCGAATAATTGGTGACGCCTGCGGTCATAGACATGCTCCATGTAAAGCAGGTAAACTTGCTCTCTCACTCCTCCGGGTGGGCACCGGATTTGGGGGCATGTCATCTGGGGCACGTCGATTCCCCTTCACATGAGTGCACCTCCTCCACACCGTCCGGTCTTGCGCAAGTCGAGGGTTTAGTGTAGGAGCTCCATATACTTCCTGACGTTCTGCACCTACTTTTCCATTTGACCGCCTTTGATTCTAACCCGGTATCTCAAGATAAATCACTCTCCTCGGCCACTTGTAGTTGACAATTCTCTCCAGGTGACCAAGCCACCCCAATCGATCTTGCTGCAACTCGGCATTCAGATTATTCAGGCCAAGCATCATGCGTAGGTCGTTCATAAAGCTTGACCGCACGCATCTATCGCATCACGGAGTTCTAGTTCTTGGTGAGGCGTGCGAGGTCTTCTGCTTTGATGGGCCATCACCCATGAGAATTATCTACTTCCCCAAGGCGGAAAAATTAGTAGTATGGAAAAATGGTGTTCGGGGATCTTTCAAAGTTTTAAAATTATCTTAGAGATAAAAACTCCACGCAAAAAGAGATTATAAACATTGCAAAGCACTAGTGCCGGCTGGCATGGTAGACATATTTTTAACACAAATTGGTAATCTGACGCACACGTAGGCGCTATTATATAATCATATAGACAACCATATGTCCAGTTAATTTTGGCATTTGTAGAAATTGGAAAAACATGCAGAAACAGACCGAAGTTTCCTTTCAAATAATATGAGCACAAAGCGCATAACAAAGCGCTTTCGTTCAAATGCATACTGTAGCATCCAGTACAATTCTTGAACAAATACAGGTGAAGCAGCGCGCATACTCAATCGAAGTGGATGTAGGCCTAATTGTTAATCGTCTTCGTATCCTATTAGGCGCGGCTAACCTGCGGCTAACCCTACATATTGTGACACATATTTCAACAGGAACATTTTTTAACCTATGTACATGCTTTGTGTGAAAACATTTAATCTATATAAAATATCACACTGGTATTGATAGCACATGCATATGAATCACAGACAAATCACAAGTCAAAAATCCCTAACTCTATGGCAAGTGGGAAAACAGTGTAGTTTGTCTCATCTTCTTTCTGGGCTGGCTCTTGTCCACAGGATCTTCTGCTGGTCTTTTGTCGCCCTGGGCACCTTCAGAAGGCAGTTCCGATGCATCGACTGCTTGGGTGTGGGGAGAATCTTCAGAAACCCGACTTTGATCAGGCATACCACGAGACAGCCAAAGGTTTCTTCGGATCAAGGCAGTTCTTCTCGTTGATCCCTGCAATTTTTCCAGTCTTTTTCTTCTTTTCAGGAGGAGTCTCCTGCGCTTGAATAGGCCAGCGGCAGGCCTGCGCTCAGACGCTGCCTGTGACGCACGTAGCATCTTCCAAGAGTTCGCCATGTTTGGCAATAAATTTGTGTAGAATGGGCTTCTTCGAATATCCGTTTGATGAAAGCAAGAAAACCCACGTTTTTGTTTGGCTTTCAAGGAATACTTGATGGTCAACTGAGCCGATACATTGGCAACATCGAGCCGACTTCGGTCGTTCCTGATCAGCTGTCCCATTCGGTTGAACGCCCCTTCGACATCGGGTCCGTGGAAACAGGTCAATGCGCGCTTTATAACACTCCACAAATTTGGCCAATTCATTTCAGCTGTTACACGGTACCAGTAGCTGTCCAGCCTTTCCTTCGGCCTCATTTCCATCACTTGATTATTGTCACTGGTGGTCGAAACGTAGGCGTGGATTTCCGGCAATGCAAGGACTGAATGATCTGCATTCAGACATGATGCCAGGTATTTCATGGAATCAAGGGCCGTTGAAGTGTCACGCTGGCTGGGAGATAAAGACGACAAAGCGGATTTGAATGGGTTTTCTAGAGGGAGTTTTGTAAGAAGATGCCTAGTGGATCGAAGATAGGCGGATCGAACACTTTTCAAGAAGTCAGTAGATTTTCTGTAAAGGAAGTGCCAACGAACAAGGACTTCAGCGGAAAAAGACTCTCTTCCCTCTGCAAAGCATCAAGCAATGCAGCTCTGTCTTGTTGACTCTGTTTCAATGCCTCTGGAGTCACAAAGAACGAAAGAAGATTCAATGTCAAACGCCACATTGATGGATGCAGCAGATCCATCTTCGGATCTTCATGCTGGAAAAGTTTCAAATAGCTTCTAAAATATGGTAGGATGTCGCTGTGGAACTTGATTTGCAAGTGCAACTTCATTCGGTCGAGAAACAACACCTTTGCAATGCTTTCTTTGCGCGCTAAACCCGCTACAGTGTACCGCGTACTCCTGATCTTTTCCAAGAAAGCACCAACATTCTTCCTCTGCTTTTCATCCTGAATAGTTTTGAGGTCTTTGAAGAAAGTCGCTTTGCTAGTGCAAAGTACAAAATCGATGTATATTACTATATGTTGGCCTACTTTGAAAGATTGTAGGTAAACCTATGCGCCAAAAAGACAAAAGTGCATCAAGAATAGCTAGCCGCACAATGTACAAGCAACAAAGTTATAAAATCCTCTAAAATAATTATCTCTTTTGCCCGAAAAATGACAAAAGAATTTTTTAAAAAATGACTAGGGGTAAGGGGGTCTGATTTTTTTTGATGGATTTGGACGATTTACGAGACCCAACCGATTTCGGCCTTTCAAGGCGAAATATCAAAAATTTCCGCCTGTAGGCGGAAAATTCTCATACGTGTGGGTCATGTCTCCGAAGTACACAACACTACGCTTCTTCTACATGTCTTATAAACATGACCCCTACGTCTGAGAGAAATAACTTTATTTATCAGAACTGGCAACAGATCATGTGAATTCTTCCAAGCTTTTCTCATGCGGGCGGTTGCTGCCCTACTACAGCCTCCGGATTTCCCAAGCTCAGTGCACACATAGCAGCAAGTCCTCTGCAACCTCATATAAGTCGTAGCATCACAGCACCCATTTTCGGAAATGAAAAAAGTACTGAAAAAAGCAATTGAAAAGTCCTTAAATCTTCGACTGAGTCTGACGTTATAACCTCCGCGTAGAGAATCTCTTGAAGGACCGTGATCCTGCAAAATAGCCTCCATGACGACGGTGAAAAGGAGAGGGCATAGTGCTGAGCCTTGATGAAGACCAACTTTGAACAACAAACAACGATCTTACCGCAAACAAGGTATGTGTAGACTTGGCCAGTCCGCTTAACTACCTCACTACCACGGCTATTCATTTAAGAGCGATTGAGCAAGAGAGCGGGAATGAATAATTGCCAAGAATGAGAGACCGAGCGCTATTTCAAACTGGTGAGTCAGCGACCGGCCGCTCTTCCACTCTTGTAAGAGCAACGTCAGCAAGCGAGCGGGAATGATGAATTGTTGAGTATGAGCGAGCGTTGAAGATCGATTCGCTTAAAATGCTCTGCTCACTACCCGTCATGCAGGAGGTTTGCATAGTGACAAGGCGGACTCGAACTCGCACATAATAATAATAATGATAACAATAAGCATTATTTGTAGATAAACATCCACGGCTGATCATAATACATATGAAGGGATAAAAAAGCATATAAAAAGGCATCAAGCACAGCTACGAAAAACACGGTACACAGAATGGAAGGAAGTAGTTCTTATCAGTTTTACAAAATATAATAGTGGATACAAACGTAAATACTGGAGATTTTATATCGTCTCATTCGAGCGCTGTGCTATCTCTGAAATTGTCTTTGACATACGATAAAACGTCTGGTACAACCATCCGTCCGCTGAGGCATGTATCCCCTACACTGCAGAATTCACAATAAAATAACTCCCTAGAAATCAAATTTCCGTTTCCAATTCAGCTGCATATGTCGTACAACGGTTTTATCGCTGAATTTCACACGACAGTGGAGCCGCGCGATTCTCACGCTCATCTGCATTTTGCAGATTCTTGGCCATGAAATTTCATTATTAAGACATTTGGTGACCTTGCAACGACAGATTCAATTAGCCTTGCACTTGGCAGTCATGGGGCCAATTTTCTCACAACTTGCTGACATTTCTGACCCATTGTTCCCTCGGGAGTTCTAATAAAGAGGTCATTCCTGCTGTACTGCATCAGTTCAGACAACAGAGGACATCGAAGGTTCGCAAAATGAGGTTGTCCATCAACGGCATGATGAAAAAGGAAATTCTTTCTAATGAGGAATAATCCATCTGTCTCGAAGATTGGACAAAAATACATCAAAGGAAGTGGAATAAGCGAATTTTCTTATCAAAAATGATCACGTCAAGAATTAGGTTTCTCAGAGAAGAAGAGATGAAATCAATCCACAGAACGGTGAACAGACGTCAATCTAACGGCAATTCTGCAACGGTGAATTTTTTCAAATATTCCATGTCTCTCACAACGACTAAATGGGAATGATGACGACAAAAAGTCGAAGGAGAGCAGTTTCCTTCATGCAACGTCTGATTCATCAAATCAGCGAGTCACCTGCAGAAACAACGGAACAGCGGCTAGTCACATGGTGCAAGGCAAGGTTAGAACCGGTCAGGAATTTCCTGACCCAACCCAACCGGTAACCGGCAAGACAAAGTCAACCCAACCGGTAACAGGCAAAGACGAAATCAACCCAACCGGTAACAGGCAAGACGAAGCCAACCCAACCGGTAACAGGCAAGACGAAATCAACCCAACCGGTAACAGGCAAGACGAAGTCAACCCAACCGATAACCGGCAAGACGAAATCAAACCCAACCGGTAACAGGCAAGACAAAGTCAACCCAATCCGTAACCGGCAAGACGAAGTCAACCCAACCGGTAACAGGCAAGACAAAGTCAACCCAACCGGTAACAGGCAAGACGAAATCAACCCAACCGGTAACAGGCAAGACGAAGCCAACCCAACCGGTAACAGGCAAGACGAAGTCAACTCAACCGGTAACAGGCAAGACGAAGTCAACCCAACCGGTAACAGGCAAGACGAAGTCAACTCAACCGGTAACAGGCAAGACGAAGTCAACCCAACCGGTAACAGGCAAGACGAAGTCAACTCAACCGGTAACAGGCAAGACGAAATCAACCCAACCGGTAACAGGCAAGACGAAGTCAACCCAACCGGTAACCGGCAAGACGAAGTCAACCCAACCGGTAACCGGCAAGACGAAGTCAACCCAACCGGTACCATGCAAGACGAAGTCAACCAACAGCTGGTAAAGGCAGACGAAGTCAACCGGTAACAGGCAAGACGAAGTCAACCCAACCGGTAACCGGCAAGACGAAGTCAACCCAACCGGTAACAGGCAAGACGAAGTCAACCCAACCGGTAACAGGCAAGACGAAGTCAACCCAACCGGTAACAGGCAAGACGAAATCAACCCAACCGGTAACAGGCAAGACGAAGTCAACCCAACCGGTAACAGGCAAGACGAAGTCAACCCAACCGGTAACAGGCAAAACAAAGTCAACCCAAACGGTAACAGGCAAGACGAAGTCAACTCAACCGGTAACAGGCAAGACGAAGTCAACCCAACCGGTAACCGGCAAGACGAAGTCAACTCAACCAGTAACCGGCACGACGAAGTCAACCCAACCGGTAACAGGCAAGACGAAGTTAACTCAACCGGTAACCGGCAAGACAAAGTCAACCCAACCGGTAACCGGCAAGACGAAGTCAAACCAACCGGCCGGTTGACCGGCCAAACCCAACTGGATGGTTGTGATCGTCTTTTAGTACTAACCACTTTGACATTCAAAGTGAAGCGACAAAGGGTTATTCTGTTTGTAATTTGAAGGTCCTTGGCCTCGTCGACCTTTTTGAAATTTGTCATGTCAATACGTTTTCAGTATTTTTCCTAAAGGGCTATGCGCTACCTATACTGTTCATTGAAACTATTTAATTTCAACTAGAAGGCACTCTGGGCCACGAATGGTCCGTTGGGGCTCAATAGAAGGCACAGTGAGGAGCTAGTGGCCTGTCAGGGTGCACTAGAAAGCACTCTGGGCCACGAATGATCCGCTGGGGCTCAATAGAAGGCACTTTGGGCCACGAATGGTCTGTTGGGGCGCAATAGAAGGCACAGTGAGCAGCTAGTGGCCTGTCAGGGTGCACTAGAAGGCACTCTGGGCCACGAATGGTCCGCTGGGGCTCAATAGAAGGCACTCTGGGCCACGAATGGTCCGTTGGGGCTCAATAGAAGGCACAGTGAGCAGCTAGTGGCCTGTCAGGGTGCACTAGAAGGCACTCTGGGACACGAATGGTCCGCTGGGGCTCAATAGAAGGTACTCTGGGACACTAGTGGCCTGTTGGGGTTCACCGAAAGTCGACAATACCTATTCAATCCTGCTTCGAAATGATTCAAAAGTACTTTGAGATCGCACTTCTCTAGTCGATCTTAGTTTTCAATTACGAAATGTGATACGATAATTCTTCAAACGCCTCCGCAATCAGACAGCAATATTGGAGTTCTACAAGGCGATAAATTCATTCAGAGTTTAGGTTCATTAAGGTCAACGATTCAAATTACAATTCAATCCTCTCATATTAGATTCTCAGACAATCAGAGGCGCCAATTGAATAAGTTAATACTGATAAAGGCATCATTTGTCAGTTCTGTTCCATCGTGAAATGTATCCACCGATTAATGTAAAGAAACATCAAAAGAAAATTGTGCAGATATCGCTGTTTACAAGAAAATAGGAAATTAGGGGGACGGAAGAGGTGGAATGGATATTCGGAAGGTAATCAGAAAGAAAGATTTCCACTTATGAAGTGATGAAGGATAAGAATGTGCAGGATTTTCCGATAATGCATTGCTGTTCATGCACTTTACAAGATTTGTAATCAGAGGCCTTTCACCAGAACAGGAGTCCCTACATGGTCCGGCACCAAGAAAGAGGCCGACAATGAGACTTTCACAGAATGATGTACACCTCATAGTCCGGCAGCCAGCACGAGTTTGTGCAGGGAACGTGGCCGAAAGTGAGACTTTCACAGAATGATGTACACCTCATAGTCCGGCAGTCAGCACGAGTTTCTGCAGGGAACGAGGCCGACAATCAGACTTTCACAGAATGATGTACACCTCATAGTCCGGCAGCTAGAGGGAGTTTCTGCAGGGAACGAGGCCGATAATGAGACTTTCACAGAATGATGTGTACCTCATAGTCCGGCAGACAACACGAGTTTCTGCAGGGAACGAGGCCGACAATGAGACTTTCACAGAATGATGTACACCTCATAGTCCGGCAGCCAGCACGAGTTTCTGCAGGGAACGAGGCCGACAATCAGACTTTCACAGAATGATGCACACCTCATAGTCCGGCAGCCAGCACGAGTTTCTGCAGGGAACGAGGCCGACAATGATACTTTCACAGAATGATGTACACCTCATAGTCCGGCAGCCAGCACGAGTTTGTGCAGGGAACGAGGCCGACAATCAGACTTTCACAGAATGATGTGTACCTCATAGTCCGGCAGACAGCACGAGTTTGTGCAGGGAACGATGCCGAAAATGAGACTTTCACAGAATGATGCACACCTCATAGTCCGGCAGCCAGAAAGAGGCCGACAATCAGACTTTCACAGAATGATGTGTACCTCATAGTCCGGCAGCCAGCACGAGTTTCTGCAGGGAACGATGCCGAAAATGAGACTTTCACAGAATGATGTACACCTCATAGTCCGGCAGCCAGCACGAGTTTCTGCAGTGAACGATGCCGAAAATGAGACTTTCACAGAATGATGTACACCCTCTGCCTACTATGAGTCAGCGCGTCTGCCAAGTTCTCGGTAAAAGTACAAAGGAAAACACATGTTCATCCAATGGGACGCAGATTGCAGTTTTTGGTAGAGCCGAAATTTTCTATGTTTTCTCGAATCAACTGAAGAGTACCAAGCCCAGAGTTGTAATTTTTGGCATGGAGCGTTTTCAGGTCATTTACAGTGATATGAATCTGTTGTTGTCATATTTCTGATCGGCGATGTAAGTGAGAATGTGGTTGAATGTGGATTAAAGTGCTCAAAATGTTTGTGTTTGCCGACATTAAGAGGCTCGCCAAATCTACATGTGTTTAGCTTCATAGACAGGGGTACATGAACATGATTGGAAATGACATGAAGACATCTCATGTCAAAAATTATGACTATTCGCTTAGTACTTTTCAGTTGATTATAGAAAACATAGGAAATTTCGTTTTAACCAAAAACTACAATCTGCGTCCCATTGAATTAATATGTCTTTTTCTTTGATCCTCTCTCACAAGAAGAGGCATTCACTAGAGCTCGGCAGACACGCAGATATGCAGTAGGCAGAGGATGTACATCATTCTGTGAAAGTCTCACTTTCTGCCTCGCTCCCTGCAGAAACTCGTGCTGGCTGCCGGAAGAACAGCTTAGAAATCTGACAATCTGACACCTTGATTTGTGAATTTCAAGTCGCAGATCTGCCAGTTTTCCATCATGAACGATCATTTACCGAAGGTCGAGACGAAGCCTCGAGTGCGACAACTACCTTAGTGCTTGACAGCGCGGTGGAGACGAATTGCACTGTTTCAGCACGCTGTCATACATAGGAGAGTAGATAGATACCATTGATAAAAGATTGATTTCTATGGCTGAAAATATGGCTATCATATACGGTCTTGCAAAAGTTCCCGTACACCGAACAAATGTCAATATTGCAACTGTTCTAGGGTACTAAGCAAGTTCATGTTTGTTTTGCATGAAACTTCACGGAATGACAAATACATCTGTTAATATGTATCACATGCAAAACGGCCGAGCCCGCAATGACAACAGCTCAAAATGAACAAGACGTGATTTAAGAAGCGCGAGATTGTCAATAATGTTGTTATCGGTATCATGACAGCGACACGAGTTAGCGAGGGTGACAATACGATAGCGATAACAATCGATCGGTATATAAGATATTGAAACTTTACGTGATCCGGCTTCGAAGCATGGGTGTTTTTACGGGAGCATTTTACCGTAGACCACTACGAAACATTATCCCAGACCAGCCCAGATTCGCCACTTCTCCCGTTGGAGTCAATTCCATCAGAAAATTGTTGCCGGAGGCCGCATCCATAGCCGATATCAAAGGATACATCACGGCACATTCTGGCAAAGTAATATGTGCGACAAGGCTATTCCGAGAAATGTAGGACGAGCAGTTAATAAAACCAAGAACTGGGCATCGAAGCAATGCTGTTGAAGCATACAAAAGAAAAGGACCGGAGCAAGAAGTGATGCTTAGCAGCCTTCTAGACCCGCCTAAACCAAAGACTAAATTATGTAATTGCTTTCATACATCCATTGATCAAATTGATTTTGATTTCAGTATAAATGCGTCTTTCTAAATTAATAAATTAGATCTGGAATTAATTGTTTTCTACAAATCTGAAATTGTGACAGTAGGCTACATTGATATGAATTAGAAAACAAAAAAAGCTGAATAAGTTTTAATATTGATGTTGGAACTCTTGTAACTTGACAAGTAGTAAACATGCAAAAACATTCCGCAAAAAGGTGCAGAAAATAAGATAGCTTTCATTTACAATTACAGACAACAACCAATTTCCTATTGTGTTAAGTAGCGTTTCTCAGAACTTCAATAAACAGCGCATAGATTGGCGCTTCATGATAAAGAATAGCGCGTTCTGAAATACTTAGTTTGTCGGATAACGCTATCATAGCGCTAACATAGCGTTCCAAAACACATCTGCAAACTGTTGACCAGTCAAAATTGCTAGTTATAGATATCTATGGTTGAAAAACGATTTCTATGCCATTCATTGAGGAACAATAAAGTACAAATTCCCTAATAGTTCAAGCAATTACATAGAAATCGGCTAAGTGTGGTGATAAATCGCTTACATTACTCTGTCCAAAAAAACAGAGTGTAACAATTCAGTTGCAACACTCGTTTGTCGATCTCGGGCTTCGCCCTCGATCGTCACTCGTGATGCAACCTTCAATTAACAGATGTATTTGTCATTCCGTGAAGTTTCATGCAAAACAAACATGAACTTGCTTAGTACCCTAGAACAGTTGCAATATTGACATTTGTTCGGTGTACGGGAACTTTTGCAAGACCGTATAATGGCATAAAATAGCAATGTACTGGCTTACCAATCGCTCCATTATAGACAGCTCAAAGTGAATGTTACCTTAGCGTTGTTTGAAGAGAAGACAACGCTAATTGTAGCATCCCGATAGCTATTTCGCGGCCTCTATTCAGGATTCTAAAATGTACAGAGATTCTAAAATGGGGAGAAGAAAAGGGGACCGAGGAGCACATAAAATAGAAAAATAAGAAGAAAAAGTACGTCCTGAAAAGGTATCACAAGATACGGCATGCCGACAAATGGCGCTGGACAGAGACCTATTAGAGCGAGGATGACAATGTCCACCTTCAGTCCACTTCGGTAAATGTTCCCTCATTCGGACCCTGAAACATCTCTCAGTGCGCCCAATATAACTGCATCCGCAATCACAAGAAAATAAGTCGACCGCGACTGAGGGATGGTACAGGATCCTTAAGACAGCGGGAGGGAATGCGACAGGTTCAGAACACAACAACAGGTTCAATAGACGGAAAAACTTTCTGAGTCGATGAAAGAATACGTTTACAGACGACTTTACTGGCGCCATCACCACAAAAGGGTATTCGTAAAACCACCCTTTTTCGAGCGGGGCCAAACTCAGGCAAAGCTTCCGACTCAGATAGACGAGCACTACACTTATCAATGAATATGGTAGGATGGCCATTACTTTCAAGAGTCTTGCAAAGCAAGTCTCTCTCGGAACTGTAAGTGGATGGCGAACACTACACTTATCAATGAATATGGTAGGATAGCCAATACTTTCAAGAGTCTTGTAAAGCAAGTCTCTCTCGGAACTGTAAGTGGATGGCGAACACTACACTTATCAATGAATATGGTAGGATAGCCAATACTTTCAAGAGTCTTGTAAAGCAAGTCTCTCTCGGAACTGTAAGTGGATGGCGAACACACTACATTATCAATGATATGGTAGGATAGCCAATACTTTCATGAGTCTTGTGTCTCTCTCGGAACTGTAAGTGGATGGCGAACACTACACTTATCAATGAATATGGTAGGATAGTCAATACTTTCAAGAGTCTTGTAAAGCAAGTCTCTCTCGGAACTGTAAGTGGATGGCGAACACAAATGACGAACTCTATCAAATAGATACCTGACTAAATTAATCTTAAACCACCGAGGTACAAAACTGTGGTAACTCAGATACAAGCCACTCCAAGTAGGCTTGCAGAATATATAAAAAGTCAGTTCACCATTAACGCGCTTTATTAAGACATCAAGAAAGGCTATCTTGCAGTCAACTTCAAATTCAGCAGCAAACTTCAAATTAGAATGAACTGCATTGAGAACATCCAGGAAAGCGAGCGCATCTTCCCTTGAACGTACAATAACAAATGTGTCATCAAAGCATCTGACATAAAATAGCGCTGTTTATCAAAATATTTGACAAGTGTTCCAGAATAACTCTATACTTGACTGTTGTAAATATCTATGTCCTGAAATAAACGTCTGGATACAGCCACCGGGATTACCATATATTCCAGGGTGTCCGCGCAAAATTGAATGAAAATTTCCAGGTGTTTTCCAGGATTTCCAGGGAAAAATTCCTTTTCCAGGTTTTCCAGGGAATTTACCAAAAATCAGGGGTCAAATTTGAACGAAAATGTTCAGACTTTCTGCAAGGAAATCTTACTCAAATACACTCGTCAAATTTAAAGGAAAAAATTTGGGAAAAATCTACCCAAAGTTCTGTGCTAAGGAGCTTGCATACCATAAAATTAATATTATTGACGAAAAAAATTGGAAAGTTGGCGTGAAATTGGCTGAATTTGTAAGGCGCAAGTGATTCCAAATAAAAAATACCAATATGTGCATCAGACGGCTGCATTATATTTCTAGAAAAAAGGGAAAAGTACATCATTCATTTCGTCGACAACATAGTTAGTTAACCATACCACGCAGTTCGGTCTCATTCATGTTCTATACGTTATGATAGGAGACTCC
Source organism: Prostheceraeus crozeri (assembly GCA_907163375.1). Lineage (NCBI taxonomy): Eukaryota > Metazoa > Platyhelminthes > Polycladida > Euryleptidae > Prostheceraeus > Prostheceraeus crozeri. Next base: position 127,493 of record CAJQUW010011693.1, on the reverse strand, counting down.
AGTCACTGTAATATTCTAAAAACAAAAAAATGGCATGAGAATGAAGGCTATATTTGTAACAAATAAGTAGAGACATGAAAAACAAAATATGGAAAAATAGAAGACACTTCAACTATAGATTAAGTATGACTTCAAAAACTTGCAATTATTGTTTTATTAAGTCTCATAATTTCCAGGTGTTTTCCAGGGAGTGTGGACACCCTGATATTCAACACCGGCAGTTTTCCCATTCATTTCCTGCGTGTACGTTCACCCTATTTACTATCTGGAGATACTGGTAACTGTAAAGTTCACAGATTCGTTGCATCAACGCCCCTGTAAAACACCAATTTATAGCCTGTTGGCAGAAAGTCTTGTGAAGTGAAATAGTTCACGTTGAAAATGTTCAAGTACAGACGTTAAATGTCAAGGACTATCACCATGATGGAAATTTACCTGTTTTATCACCACACATGTTTTTCAGTGGAGACCTGGAAATGAAAGGTTTCAAAGGCTAATTCGACAGCCGAGACTTGTATCGGACTGGAGACATTGTGGAGAATTCAATATCCATTTGCAACTCAGCCGAATTGGGACCAACACAAAATCAGCCTTAGAAACGAAGGAAATCAATTACTCAATGTACTCGTAGCTACGAAGCAACTTAAATAGAAATCTTCAACGTTTCACCATTGACTTGCTCCTATAGAGAATGTGAAGTTGAAATTGTTCATTTGAATAAAGACATTTGGATTGATTCATGCATCGCTTCATTTGTCAGCTCATTATATAACCCGACTGCGCGGCTTTTTCAAGAATTGTTTATTTATAGCTGGTGGATGACCGACGCTGAGGAATTCGTGTGATATCTTTGGTGCAGAGGTCGAGCCCCGAGACTGTCATTGGAAGTCGGCAGGAAGGGCCGCCGGTCTCCGTGGCACAGTGGTTAAGTGCTTGACCTTGTGATATTTTGGTGCAGAGGTCGAGCCTCGAAACTGTCAGTGGAAGTCGGCAGGATGGGCATCCGGTCTCCGTGGCACAGTGGTTAAGTGCTTGGCCCTGTGATCCTTTGGTGCAGAGGTCGAGCCTCGAAACTGTCATTGGAAGTCGGCAGGATGGGCATCCGGTCTCCGTGGCACAGTGGTTAAGTGCTTGGCCCTGTGATCCTTTGGTGCAGAGGTCGAGCCTCGAAACTGTCATTGGAAGTCGGCGGGAAGGGCATCCGGTCTCCGTGGCACAGCGGTTAAGTGCTTGGCCTTGTAATCTGTTGGTGCAGAGGTCGAGCCCCGAGACTGTCATTGGAAGTCGGCGGGAAGGGCATCCGGTCTCCGTGGCACAGTGGTTAAGTGCTTGGCCTTGTGATCCTTTGCTGCAGAGGTCGAGCATCGAAACTGTCATTGGAAGTCGGCAGGATGGGCCGCCGGTCTCCGTGGCACAGTGGTTGGCCTTGTGATCTTTTGGTGCAGAGGTCGAGCCCCGAGAGTGTCATTGGAAGTCGGCAGGATGGGCATCCGGTCTCCGTGGGCACTGGTTAAGTGCTTGGCCCTGTGATCTTTTGGTGCAGAGGTCGAGCCTCGAAACTGTCATTGGAAGTCGGCAGGATGGGCATCCGGTCTCCGTGGCACTGTGGTTAAGTGCTTGGCCCTGTGATCTTTTGGTGCAGAGATCGAGCCTCGAGACTGTCAGTGGAAGTCGTCAGGAAGGGAATCCGTTCACCGTGGCATTAGAGTTTAAAGCATCACATCACTCCAGTTGAATATCTGACTATGTCGGCATTGTCCAAGCCACACGTGGGGAAGTTGAGGTGAAGTTGAAAGAGGAATGTACTTTTCGCATTTTGCCTTTCTATCCAAAAACTCCCAGTGCACACCGGATTCATCCGAAGGGATTAACTAACCGATTTGACACAAGCCTTACTTCATAGAGACTGTATACGGAATATCGCTTATTGTTGAGAACTTATTCAAAGTGTTGCTAAAAAGATCAATAAAGACGGGAAAGCAGCCCATTGTTCGTTTCTATGAGCACTTTAAGCCGAAGCTTTAAAGCATGATCGCTTCAAAGCAGCAAAACAAACGCGTTCAACGCGGTTCAAACGGAACCAAGAATCACGAAGAAAATTTGTTACAATATTGATTTTGTATTCAAATAGTTTCTTTATAATTTGAAAGATTTTCGATTGGTCCAAATACACTGCAGTTGATTATATTGCTATCAGTGAATGCTATCAGTCAGCTTCGCACGATGGCCAGAATGTCTGCAAATTGGGCTTGAATCATTTCTGGAATAGTTTGGTCACAAATGGGTTGCGTCTGGTTGTGAGTGTCATTTCTGGAGGATGATAGTGAAATAAAAAGGCGAAACATATCCTTCAATTTCAGGACAGAAATGATTGATGAAGATAAGAAAGACTGAAGCAAATCGCTTCAAAGTTTATATATTTACAGAATGAGGACATCCAAGGATGTTATGGTGACTTGACAAATCACTTCATTCCACGCCAATATTTTCATTTCTGTTTCTCTTTGACTGTCTGATAAATAGGCCAAGGGAAATTGTCACCAAGACGCCAACATGATGAATGTGAAGAGAAAAACGGTGAAATTCCAGACACTTTATCAATTTACAAGGAATTTGCCACAGAGAATCAAGCTTGGATCGCTACATTAATGCCTAGAGCAGTTGTTCTATAGAAACTGAGAAATCCATGAATCTGACATCAAGGAATATCATCAAATGGTTTTCTTGTTGCAGAAAGATATGTGTAGGGGTTGGAAAAAATCAATTGCAATTTTATTGTCCTCACATGAGTTATCAATTAATTGACAATAATTGCAATTATTTTACACATATCTATGTGTCGATGAAATGACCCTGTCGATGACGTGAGCCACACGCGTACATGAGTATGTTGCTTTAAAGATTGAAAAATGGAAACATAAAGTTACATTGACTGTAATGGGAAGTTCGTAGATCTTTATAGAATTTGCGGCAATCGATGAACAAGAGATGGACCAATTTTTGAACAAAAAAAAACGAAATTTGAGAGCTCATCAAATTGTGTATTTGATACAATAAAATGATGAATATTTATCATTTCATCAAGTGCGTTCATCAAATCTGAAATTCATATTTTCATAGTGATGAAACCAATATCTGCTCTTTGCGAATTTTGCTTTTGATCAGTTATCATTATTTAATTGTTGGCGCAGAAATTAACATAGTTTGACACCGAATATGGGAGTCGAGGGTTGGAAAAATTGATTGCAATTTAATTGGTTTCTTTTTTGCTAGGAATCAATTAGTTTAGTTGGATCACATGAGCAATCAATGAATTGACAATAATTGCATTTTATGCTATTACCAACTCTAGGCAGATATTTCCGCTATTGACCGACATTTGACTGATAAATACTTAGAACGTTAGCTCCATAGCACATAGATCTACGAAGGTGAATTGAAGCCTTTACAGAAATAGAATTTACCTGTAATCACAAGCATGCATTTTCTGCATATTCTCCTCTATTCTTCAAACGCAATATATTCCGGTTCAAACACTGAAACGCTGCCACCTTGACTATCGTGACCATAATTTGATTCTATCTAAGATAAAATATGAAACTTATATATCTACTAGCTAGAGACTTTTAAATTGCAGTTGAAATGAATGCAATATCTATGAACAACAAGCTTCGCATTCAACTAAAATCAATCATTTCTTCGTTTTAAATGCGAGTAGGCCTACAGAATATCAAATCATCGACTGTGTAGACCTATATATTACACTGTGTAACTTACAATAGACACTCAATAAATCGCTTTTCACTTGTGAATAATTGTAATTAATTTCCAATCAATCAATTTTTTCCAGTCCCTGGATATTTGTAGGGATTACTGAGGACCTTCATCTTCACAAAATCCTTATATCCGATATGGTCAGTTTAGTTGACTTATATATTTCATTTCTTTTCTTTTTTTATTATTATTATTTCCTTCGATTCTATAATGAAAATACGTGAAGCAAGCATCGACTGACGCATTGCCATAATTTTGTTCAGATATTACGTATTTCATTTAAATCACATCCATGGAAAACATTGAGAAAGATGTCGAAACGATACGAATATGGAGACTTTCACGTTATGTTCTTGATGACCATGTTCTAAACAATGAAATGAAACTACGTTACTTTCATCATGATGTCTGATGTCAAAGCGATGTCCAGTTATTCTCTCCCTAAGAGCGTATCGATGATTGTGGATTTTCATTCACTTCTCCTTGAACGAGTTCAAATGCATCATCACCGGATGCCATTACAGGACGCCCTGATCTTGGTCTGCCTTTCGATAACGAATCGGTTTCCAACAGTTTCAATTTCCAATAATTAATCTGTGATCTTGATGGGGGATTTCGTGCGTAGTTCTCTTCAAACTTCGCTGACTTTCGCCTGAATTTTCGTAGGCGAGAGCCCAGGCACAGCACATGACTTGCTCTTCAAGCGAATACATTGTGAATGATTTCACGATGATAATTGCATCGTCAACTTTCATTAACAAAATTCAAAAATTCAAAATCATCGTTGATTCGGCTGCTGTGTTCTATTGAATCGATCATAGACATCTCATTCAACAATTCAAGAATTTCAAACTATATGAATAGCTATCGAACATCTCATCCTCCACAGTCATGTAAATTGACTGAATAGTTTAGGCTACCTTTTTGACTTGATTCAACACCGATTAAACTCATATAATATTAGTAAAATTCTTGTACTAAAACTTTTGAAACACCCGGTATAAAAAAGAGCAATTTTCAAATTGAAGAGCGCATACAATGTCGGTGCTAGTACATACAATGCATGTAGTGTTAGTTGCTTTGATAGTATAAGAAATAAATAGTCCATGTCGATGAAGCAGACCGGAACTGCATCAATATCTGATTTTCTGATAAGATATTTGTGAATATATTCTGACACAGACACACAAATTTGTACTCAAATCAAAGAAGACGGTGGTCCAGGTTTCCAGCTCTGGTTCCGCTCCTAACGCTCGTATTAGACCTGCAAATTTCAAATCTCACAGTCTTGTTTGTGATAAGTATTTCACAGAAATATGGGGAACCTACGTGTGAATAATAACCAAATATGAAGGACATGCACGATTTGCGGAGGAATTGTCGAGACTTGACAGCAATCCCTGCATAATGATTCCATGTTCTTGTTACACTCATGTTTCTTCTACAAGAAATCCACACATGTGATTGCAAGTCCTTTTTGAAGACTTCATATTTTGTCTACGGTTCCGCAAACATTGCGACTCTTAACAAGCTGGTTCGGACATCTTCTGAATGTTGCAATCCGACTCAGTCAACTGCATTGTACCATTCCAAAACTAATAAAATTATCATTTTCATGTTCACTGAAAGCAAACAAACCGAGGGTGACTGAATGCATGTTCCTCATTTTGCAGACTTTTGTAGAGGAAAGCATTCAACTTGAAGATGCAGTCTGACGCCGAAAATGAACATAGAAAAACTTCTTTTGTGAACTGTTTTGGTCCCCACATCGGCCTTCTTCATGAGCTACAAATTCGCCGACAAAAGTTCACGCTGATCAAATTGCGACGTCGCCATGTATTATTCTGCCGGCTAAACTGTTCGCTAATGAGCAGAATTGTGTAAATAGCTTCGTGCACAATTGTGAAGCTCTGTGGAAGGTTGAAAGATCAAATCAAATCAAATCACGTTTATTGAAATTCACAATGGCGGTGAAAGTTTACAAATCCATCATAAGATAAAGATAAAAAGTACAAGTAAAAATTATGCATGGAAGCACAGCACAAAAAAAAGCATGAAATATTAGCGACCGTACTTAATAAGAGATTTGCTGTAACGACGAGTTGAAGCATAGGGTGCGGTAATTCTATATGGATTTCTACGACTTGTACATCTCTCTTTGAATAAAACACGCAAAGGATGATCAGTATTGACTTCAATCTGCCTGAACAAACGATTACAGAGACTACCAACAGCATTAGATAAGTCAGAATATTCACAATTGGGAAAAAACCGTGCAGCACGACTCTCAACTCTCAACAATTTACGAGACAAATATTTTGGCAGATTACAGAAACAAGGAAAAGAAAAAGTTAGTAAAGAACGAATAAAACAAACGTAACATTTAAAAATTAGTTCTTCGGAGCAATTTGCTCTCTTCAGATTGCGTAAAATGAAAATTTTACGATAACATTTTGCAGTGGTAAGTCTAACATGTTCATTCCATGAAAAATCACACGAGAATGTAACACCGAGCAATTTTACTGATTGCACTGTTAGAATAGTAACACCACTTTCAGAGACAATTTCAGTTAAACTCAAATTCTTCTTGGTACAATAATTCATAATGCAACTTTTCGAAACGTTTATGTTAAGACCGACAGATTGAGACCACCTCTCTACATTAGTCCATTCCAACTGCAGACGATCTTCACTATCATAACGCACAGAATGCAGTAATGTTACGTCATCAGCATATTTTACCATTTTTGAATTCTCACAAATTGGCTGGGAGGGCGTCGGATGACAACAGAAAATAAAAATAGGCCCGAGACAGCTACCTTAGGGCACTCCACTAGATATAACACACCAATCCGTCAACGCATCATTAACTCGAACACGTTGTTTGCGCCCACAGAGAAAGTCTTTTACAAACACTAGAGCCTGGCGCGGAATATTCAAAATGACAAGAGATGACAAAATTGATTGAATGAAAATGTTAGGCGATCAAAAGCTTTAGAAAAATCCGCCGCAACTACCCGGACTGCTCCAGGCTTACGATCCAGATAACTAAGGATGCTATCATTTAATAAGTCAAAGCAGTGGAATTCCTTTGCCCATACCCGGTACATAGGCAAACTGCATACATCAATCTTACTGAGTATGTACGGTAATATCCAATTAGATAGTACTACACGTTCATTACTTTAGAAAGCACAGGTGTGATAGATATTGGACGGTGAGCAGACAAATTCGTAGCTTTAGCACACTTTGGAATAGGCACAATATCACAGAATTTAAAGAGGGAAGGTATTCGACCAAAACAAAACATTTATTGAAAATAAAAGCAAATCGGACCGGCTAGGATGCTAGAATTATCACGATCCACCAAAAAGGGATACATCGGGTCCGCCATTACCCTTCTACAACTTTTGTAAATATTGATCTAATTCATAATCCTGCACAGTAAGGGCCCCACCCTATGATCAGGCAAAGATTTACACACATCATATTGAAATGAATAGAATCATCGCCATCTTGGAATACAGAAGCAAAGTATTGATTCAACTCATCCGCTGAGAAGGCAATGGATGAATCGGCACGATTATTCCTTGAAACATTCGACATTTTCGAATGCGATTCCAATCATCCCTAGTATGACAAGAATCATCAACTTTCCTTAGATAACTGGACTTCAAAAACGTAGAATACCTGATCACTTCCAGTCGAAGCTTCATGTACTTCTGCTGGTCTTTCTTGCAGAAAGCACGATCCCTTTTATCAATTAGAATTTTAAGTCGTCCATCCAACCATGGGGGATCAGTATTCCTGAACCGAATAGTGATACAAGGAAAACATGTATCGAACACATAACCATAATACATTTTGAGCGCAATACTTGCCACTTCAAGATCCTTAATATCGTAAATTAGGTCCCAATTAATGAGAGATAGAGTCCTTGTGAATGAAAGCTTGATAGAGACACTGAAGTTCCGAATTCTCTTCTTCGTCACCTGAACCGCCTTGACACATATAGGATTCCAAAAGACAACGGAATGATCTGACTTGCCAATTGGCGCAGATACTTGGGCTAGCACATCACTATCAATGTTAGTAATAATTTGATCCAAAATGCGATTCCCTTTGTTTTTGAATGTACCATTCTTTTAGATTATACGTATTTTCCAAATCGTCCGTGTTATTTATAAGTTCATTCAAATTTCTACAATAAAATATTTTTGTGGTAGTAGGATTGCACGTAGAAATAGAGAATACGTGCTCAATTACGTCCATCACACATGTTATCGCCTCAGCATCTTTGTCGTCATTTTTCCAGAAGGGATGATATATCGCAAAATTACCAATTCCATCTCAGGAACGAGAGACGGGGAGTTATTTCACTACTGCATGTCATCAAAGACGGGACATCCACAGACTGAATCTCCACATAATCAAGATATGTGCGAAAATAATATAGAATACCTCCACCGTTCTTATTGCGGTCTTTTCGTAGTACATGGTATCCCAGGAAGTGAGATACAGGAGTCAGGAGTTTTCCATATCTAACCATGTTTCCGTCAGAATCGCAATATCCGGTTTAAATTTCGAAAATCGTAATTCCAATTCGTCCATTTTGTTAAAATGGACCTCACATTGGTCAACAATAGAGATGGAACACTCAGTCGGTTATATTTACCAATTCGACCTTGCATCGCCGTTGTATAGGACAAGTAATCAAATTACGAACGTTAGCTCCATTGAAACTGACGGGTCTACCATTTCTTCGAATTACTCGGTCTGAAGATTTCACTGAGATATGATCCACAAATATTCCAAAATATTTTAATCGTCTTTTCACAGTACGGTTCACGCAAATACATTTCTGATAGCGCAGCCGTCGGATTACTTCCATGCAAGTTTCCATCACAACAGGCAGTCAACAATCAATCAATACATGCACTGCAAGCTACGCTGAAGCAGCGCTAGCTTATCCGACCGCACGACACGAAGCCGAGTGATCGAATGGTCGAAAAACTTTACCTTTGTCATTAGCAACAGCAGGAAGGCGACATACGTCGATCGAATGGTCGATGGTTTAGCTCATGCATTGTAATGCATTCCGTGTTAATTCCGTTGTGTTGTTGAATCCATCAAAATTTCACATCAAGACATTGAAGTTCGGACTTGTAATACCAACTGAAATTGTTTATCATAGAAGGATGTCCTCAGACTTGAACAATTGAAGCAGAAAACTTCCTTGACTTCCAAACGTTTTAAAAAAAGAGTTAATTCTCATACGATGATGAAAATCATCCCAGCAGCCATTTATAATAGAATATAATGCTTACTAATTCAATTTATTAATTGAAGTAGTCCTAATGAGGACTGATGGCGTTCTCCAATCCGCAATTGTACAAATACAATGCTGCTGTAACCATTGGATTAATCAGTTCTTAAAGGAACTCAATGGAGCTTTCTCGTGGCAACGAATTAAAATCAATCAGCTTTGGCCCAATATCTGGTAAAAATGGAAATCTTAAGACTTGTAATACTACTCATTCTTGCTGTTAATATACTAATACCATAGATTCCAAACACTGACGCATACATGTTCAAAGAAGACGTCTAATGTACCTTACCGACTACAGATACAGATGCTGGTAGTGGAAAATAGTAGGAAATATCTTTAATTTTCTCCCGAAAATAAAAACCCCACACAAATAGAGAGGAATTTGAAATGGATCCCGCGGGGGTCTGAGAGAGGAAATATGGCAATAACAGCCCTATCTGTATCTCATTACATGAATCCGATTGTTTTACCTTGCAGTTTTTGCTTCTAGGTTGCAGTTTCGAATACATTCTATGGAAGCAGATCTGTAGCTTCTTGTGTACTATGAGGAGGCAGATGCGTAGGTTCTTCAGCGATAAATTCAGCACCATCACCTATCTGAATTTATTTTTTGGTAGGTTCAGAAGACGAAGCTTCTTCTGGTGTTGACCAGCATCTTCGAACAGAGACGCTGTTCCTAATTAATTCTCCGTCAGCAGCAGCGACAATCTCTTCTTTGACAGAATTACCGATCTTCATTGATTTTTCCTCGTCTATTCTTTCACGTCGCTGATCTTAGCGCGTTTTCCACGCTTTGCTCAATTACAAATTTGATAACAACTATCATGAGTACAGGGATTGCTTTCCGATCAATTCTTCCAAGCTGATGGACGGAGTCACCATATATCCCTCTGCGAGATTGTGCGGTGATAGAAGCGGATACACTACCAACTTTCAATTGAATCACATTCATAGCCGTGTGTACTTCCTCGACAATAGGACCAGTGAAACACGTAAGGTTTTCACAATCTTCCTAACATAAAGCAGCAACGGCAAATTTGTGGCTTGGCTTCGACACTGCGACAACCAATTCCACCAAAAATCCAGGGAAAATTGGGAAGATTCCTTGGCTATTGGTCATAATTTTCTTTTCTTTGGAAAGAGCCAAATTCTAGTGACGGATTGATTTTTGTTTTCATTTTCTTACGGTCGATTGATTTCAGCTACTGTCTATAGCTATCTTCAGGAAAGCTAGAATTTGGCTACTTCCAAAGAAACGAAAACCAAAACCCCAGGGGTACATCCTCTCCCTGGATACTGAGGTTTCTGCAACATCCTTCAGGGAAACAAAATGGTGCGCTTCGGACTTCACCTGATCAATTTCATACATTAAAACCTACATGTACATCGCACGACATAATTATAAGAAATCCTGTCAGAAGATTAACCCCCACCTCCAATCAAACAGGCCATTTTTGAGAGAATCCCGATCAAAATTAACGGGATTTCAACGGAAAATTGCGGTTGCTGACTTCAAAGCAGGAATGCGGAGTCCTATCATTTTCATAGGACTCCGACTCCGACTCCCGGCTTCAAAGTCATGTAATTTTGACAAGTTTGAAGTCGTCGCAAGTTCCTCTGAAAAGTGCATATCATTACACTTGTGTTCTGACTCAAAGTTAACTTTTTTCTGCATCTAAGTCATCATTTGAAAGATATTGAGATGATCTAATACTATTTAGTTTCGTTTCTAACTCGTTAGACGGAGTTAATATAGTTTTTGATTGGCAAACACTCGGAGAATGAATGTGGCTTTGTATTCACGACGATATTCGTCTGTCTTTCTGTCTGACAACTGACGACTTCAACATCTTCATCGACATTTGCGGCAATTCTGAAGACTTGAACACAATCCTCTTGTAAGAATGCTTTATAAAAGATAGGAATTGTCTTATAAGACTAGAAAGGGATGTGTATTGCCAGTCAAATCCCAAGAGTATCGAATAATGTCTTCAACTGGAAAATGGACGCTAATGTAGCGTTATGGAATGAAATTCAGCGCCGGTTCCAGACAACAATGAATTTATCAGCTGACATGACACGAATGCGGGTTCTCTAACTTCCTGGTTGTCCTGGACATGGAACAAACATTTTCATTCTAGTGAGATAATTCTTCACCAGTCGCAATTATTCCATTCAATTTACAGTAAAACTTTCATGCAAATATTGATGTATTTGGAAAGCAGGTAACGGTGGGGTAATAGAAATCAAGGATCCAGGCTCGACACCGCTGACAAACATCACTGGAAGTCGGCAGGCAGGCAGGAAGGACATCCGTGGTGTAGGGGTAGGGAGGTCTGGCTAACGATCCCAAGGATACAGGCTCGACACCGCTGACAAACATCATTAGAAGTCCGCAGGCAGGCACGAAGGACATCCGTGGTGTAGGGGTAGGGAGGTCTGAGTAACGATCTCAAGGATCCAGGCTCGACACCGCTGACAAACATCATTAGAAGTCCGCAGGCAGGCACGAAGGACATCCGTGGTGTAGGGTTAGGGAGGTCTGACTAACGATCTCAAGGATCCAGGCTCGACACCGCCCACAAACATCATTGAAAGTCGGCAGGCAGGTGGGAAGGATATCCGTTGTGTAGGGGTAGGGAGGTCTGGCTAACGATCCCAAGGATCCATGCTCGACAACGCTGACAAACATCATTAGAAGTCCGCAGGCAGGCACGAAGGACATCCGTGGTGTAGGGGTGGAAAGGTCTGACTAACGATCTCAAGGATCCATGCTCGACACCGCCGACAAACATCATTAGAAGTCCGCATGCAGGCACGAAGGACATCCGTGGTGTAGGGGTAGGGAGGTCTGGCTAACGATCCCAAGGATCCATGCTCGACAACGCTGACAAACATCATTAGAAGTCCGCAGGCAGGCACGAAGGACATCCGTGGTGTAGGGGTAGGAAGGTCTGACTACCGATCTCAAGGATCCAGTCTCGACACCGCTGACAAACATCATTAGAAGTCCGCAGGCAGGCACGAAGGACATCCGTGGTGTAGGGGTAGGAAGGTCTGACTAACGATCTCAAGGATCCAGGCTCGACAACGCTGACAAACATCATTAGAAGTCGGCAGGCAGGTGGGAAGGACGTCTGTGGTGTAGGGGCAAGTAAATACTTACATGAGTCTGACTGCATTACTTTGAGCTTCTCCTTGAGGATTTTTGACGATGAAGAAATAATCTCCCTGATCTTCGGTGATGCTTGAGACGATGTCAAGGATTACAATCCCTCGATCAATGATAGTGTTGAATCGACAGCCTGCAAGACAGGGAGAGTTGAAAGGTCAATCTATAGACAAGGAATACACATTTCCTTAGAAACAACATTCTCGAATGACAGATGTCGTAATCTTTATCTACATTCCCACTAGCGGAATTCAATGATTTATCACCGGCTTTCAACGAGTAACAATTAACTATCAATCTAGCTTCAATGACACTGAAAATATTCAACAGCAGAGGAAGATTTCGGACCGTTTTCATTTGAGCGATCTAGTACATGAATCGGCAACTTCAAAAGCTGCCTGTACTGACGATAGCATGATATCCAAACGTTTTCTATGTAGCAAATTTATAAGGCCTGACATGCTGCTTGTAAACATGTAAAAACCTGGTAATTGAGGATTCCCCGGACTCGTCTGTACAACAGCGGGCCCCAACACGACAGTAGGGCCTGCCAATCCGGCTTTTGCCAACCTCGAGTCGAATCGGCAGAGACGAAAATGTGTCTGCAATTCAGTGCTGATGATTCCTATCGCTATTCTTCACAAAAACAGAAGAGCAACACTCAGTCAGTATTGGAATACTGATATGAAATACAATTTCATCCTAAATGTGTTTTCTGTGCAGTGTTCGTTGCATTTATGCAGCAACTACTAGTCTAGAGGCAGAAGGTAGTTCCTACTATATTGCTGCTGGTATATCAGAAAAGACCTTTATTGTGTCAATGATTCGGAGGTTACTGGAGTTCGGATACTTGCATTCTAACAGCACTATTGCGACAAGCATGTACGATCATTCCTACCACATCACATGTGCATAATGAATCGGAAAGAGAGTTGAGCCCTAATTACCTATTACTCTGTGGGTGAATTAGGCCTAAATGATTGCTGTCAATAATACATACAAATCAATTGATTGAATGTCCATCAATCATGTATTGAATATTTCTATCAAATAGTCGTTAAATGTCAGCATCATACTACGTTCCTATCATAAACTAGCAATAAGCCCAAATGCAACTAATTTCACAACACATCGGCGGGTACTTAGCAGAGCATTTAGATATTCGACAGTCTTATAAACGGAACATACACGGAAATACAAGCTTCACTGAAGCGACATCTTCTAATACTTATACACTTGAAGGTGTTGAAAAATAATCCTATGGCGGCCAATTACAGGTTTTACGGTGAATTGAGCAGTTTACAGGTTGACTCAGCTCCTCGACCGCCATGACTCGAGTTTCAAGTACTCACAGGGCTTAAGTCGCGGACTTCAGCTGGCTGTTTTCACCACCTCTTCGGCTCGGCTTCGGCCCAGTTGTCTCCAGCCGCACCTTTACAACGTTGAAAGGAAGAGTCCGCGTGGAATCATGTATGAAAATATCATTTCCTTGCAGAAACGATGAACATGGGAAGAATCTCTCTCCCTTATTTCTTGAGGCACCGTTTTCTTAACAATTTGACAGGAGAATGATCTCGTCATGCGAAATCAAATTATCGTCCAACTTCTAAGTGCCTGAGGAGAGAGGTGGGCTCCGTACATTTCCTGCAGAGGAAACGGTCAAAGCCGACACTTAAAGTTCATTCCGAGGAGGAAGGAATTCACGGCTGAGACTTCGCCAAGCGGACAATCGGCAGGTATGAGGAGAGGTTCACGCGGTCGCAGCCACGGTTTGAAAATACATGACTCTGACTTAAACAATTTTGGTTTAAGAAATTTACACCGCGCAAATCATCAGATATCGAGACAACTCCGGCAACATGCGATGTGTAGAGTTGGATACATTTCCAATGCTGACCGAAATGTGGTGAATAGTTGTCTAAAAGGTCATATCAGCTCAAACGGCTGTGATACCTGCAGCCGTGGCGATCCGACATTCTCGTACTGTACGGTGCCGGGCCGATGACGGTGCGACGCAGCTTGACTTTCAGTATCTCGAATGCAGACAAATGATTGTGTCGGTAATAGAGGTGCGCAGCCAGGTGGTCCGACATTCTCGTACCTGTACGGCGCCGGGCCGATGACTGTGCGACGCGGCTTGGCTTTGCGCACCTCGAATGCAGACAACCCAGCATGGAGACAAATCAAGGTGTCGGTAATAGAGGTGCGCAGCCAGGTGGTCCGACATTCTCGTACTGTACGGCGCCGGGCCAATGACGGTGCGACGCGGCTTGGCTTTGCGCACCTCGAATGCAGACAACCCAGCATGGAGACAAATCAAAGTGTCTGTAATTGAGGTGCGCAGCCAGGTGGTCCGACATTCTCGTACTGTACGGCGCCGGGCCAATGACGGTGCGACGCGGCTTGGCTTTGCGCACCTCGAATGCAGACAACCCAGCATGGAGACAAATCAAAGTGTCTGTAATTGAGTTGCGCAGCCAGGGGGTCCGACATTCTCGTACCTGTACGGCGCCGGGCCGATGACGGTGCGACGCAGCTTGGCTTTGCGCACCTCGAATGCAGACAACCCAGTATGGAGACAAATCAAGGTGTCTGTAATTGAGGTGCGCAGCCGTAGCGATCCGACATTCTCGTACCTGTACGGCGCCGGGCCAATGACGGTGCGACGCGGCTCGGCTTTGCGCACCTCGAATGCAGACAACCCAGCAAGGAGACAAATCAAAGTGTCTGTAATTGAGGTGCGCAGCCAGGGGGTCCGACATTCTCGTACTGTACGGCGCCGGGCCGATGACTGCGACGCGGCTTGGCTTTGCGCACCTCGAATGCAGACAACCCAGCAAGGAGACAAATCAAGGTGTCTGTAATTGAGGTGCGCAGCCGTAGCGATCCGACATTCTCGTACCTGTACGGCGCCGGGCCGATGACGGTGCGACGCGGCTTGGCTTTGCGCACCTCGAATGCAGACAACCCAGTAAAGAGACAAATCAAAGTGTCTGTAATTGAGGTGCGCAGCCGTGGCGATCCGACATTCTCGTACTGTACGGCGCCGGGCCGATGACTGTGCGACGCGGCTTGGCTTTCCGTATCTCGAATGCAGACAACCCAGTAAAGAGACAAATCAAAGTGTCTGTAATTGAGGTGCGCAGCCGTGGCGATCCGACATTCTCGTACCTGTACGGCGCCGGGCCGATGACGGTGCGACGCGGCTTGGCTTGCGCACCTCGAATGCAGACAACCCAGCATGGAGACAAATCAAAGTGTCTGTAATTGAGGTGTGCAGGCGGGGCGGTCCGACATTCTCGTACCTGTACGGCGCCGGGCCGATGACGGTGCGACGCGGCTTGGCTTGCGCACCTCGAATGCAGACAACCCAGCATGGAGACAAATCAAAGTGTCTGTAATTGAGGTGTGCAGGCGGGGCCCGAGTTCGGGTTTGTTGAGAAATGTTCGGGGGTTTTCGAGTTATAATGTGAAATGCACAATTTTTGAAACACATAAGCCGAAAATGAATAGACGATGCCACGGGAGAATCCGATAGAAAAGTTTCATCGGTTAATTCACTTCTTTATATTTATTACACGCAAGTGCTGCTGTCAACTGGCGCTCACTGTTCTCTGACTCCCATCATGTTCGATTCTATTTTTTAATGGCTGCACACCTCTACTATGTAGCATCTCAAAATACACTCATTTTCAACGCTCTCCTGTTCTTCTGTACTACTATGTAACGAAGTAGCGGATTTCCTTCTGAGATCAACGGCGTCCGGGGTTAGGGTGATGATTCCGCTCGTGAGCATATTTTCCATACTTCCGCATGAACACGTGCTGCTGGTCGCGCATGTTTACTTCCTTGTAACAATCAGAAGTAATTGCGAAATATCTCATGTCAACACAGATGACGCGCTTACAACAAACACAGTTGTAAAATACGACAATTTGTCGGCAAAATGAAAGTAAAACAGCAAATTCAGACCAAAATCGAATCGATCCTGCTGTTTGTTTAATGCAATAGAAAGAAAGCATGCGAATGATATGCGCTCAGAGAAGGGTTTAACTTCAACAGGATCAAATTCTTTGTGATCATTACTTTTGATGGTTGAACGTCACTAGTCCCCTTTACTGGATGCTTGGACGATGCTGACATAGTCAGACTTTAATCTGGAGCGTAGTAGTTCTTTTAGTTCGGATGCCCTTCCTGACGACTTCCAATGACACCTTCGGGGCTCGACCTCTGGACCCAAAGATCGCTAGGCCAAGTACTTAACCACTGTACCACGGAGACCACCATCATTGACCATTATTTATCATCAATACTGAACTTTGAATCCTTAAACATCATTATGGAGTCAAATGCCTTGATTATAACAGCTAGAACTAAGTATTGAGTTCTCACATCGAGAGCAACAAATGAACAGATAATCCCTGTCAGATCTACTCTTGGAGAGGAAGACGAGCGCGTATGTGGGACAAACATTCAAAACAATTGATGATTGCCAGTTGGGGGGAGAAAGGATAAACTCAAAACATGCAATCAACAATGATGACAAGATCACGTACTTGTGGACAACGTGGAGGAGAGAGGAAACTTGTCTCCGCATCAACACATGCATTCAGTGTCAATATTCTGATGATTACACAGAATTATGGATGAATATTCACAAGCAGACAGTTCTGGCTGATAATCGATCACAACGTGAATTACCAAAGTCATCAAAGATAAGCGGAGATAATCTAAACATCAAAGACTGCCGTTCTCACTCTTGTCAGAGCAATGAAATATATCTGATGAAAGCAAGACGCTAAAGAGCGTCGAGAGATAAAATTCTCAACGAAAAGCAGAGAATAATGCACCGAGAATGATTAGATGGGATCCTCTCAATTGTACTTTGTAGTCGTGACAGGCTCGGTGGTCTACGTGACGGTGCAGTGGATAGAAGTCCTGCCTCACCATAACAAGCTCGGTGGTCTCCGTGACGGTGAAGTAAAATAGAAGTCCTGCCTCACCATACCAGGCTCGGTGTTCTCCGTGACGGTGCAGTAAAATAGAAGTCCTGCCTCACCATACCAGGCTCGGTGGTCTCCGTGACGGTGCAGTAAAATAGAAGTCCTGCCTCACCATACCAGGCTCGGTGGTCTCCGTGACGGTGAAGTAAAATAGAAGTCCTGCCTCACCATACCAGGCTCGGTGGTCTCCGTGACGGTGAAGTAAAATAGAAGTCCTGCCTCACCATACCAGGCTCGGTGGTCTCCGTGACGGTGAAGTAAAATAGAAGTCCTGCCTCACCATACCAGGCTCGGTGGTCTCCGTGACGGTGCAGTAAAATAGAAGTCCTGCCTCACCATACCAGACTCGGTGGTCTCCGTGACGGTGCAGTAAAATAGAAGTCCTGCCTCACCATCCCCGGAGCGGTGGTCTACGTGACGGTGAAGTAAAATAGAAGTCCTGCCTCACCATACCAGGCTCGGTGGTCTCCGTGACGGTGCAGTAAAATAGAAGTCCTGCCTCACCATCCCCGGTGCGGTGGTCTCCGTGACGGTGCAGTAAAATAGAAGTCCTGCCTCACCATCCCCGGTGCGGTGGTCTCCGTGACGGTGCAGTAAAATAGAAGTCCTGCCTCACCATCCCAGGAGCGGTGGTCTACGTGACGGTGAAGTAAAATAGAAGTCCTGCCTCACCATACCAGGCTCGGTGGTCTCCGTGACGGTGAAGTAAAATAGAAGTCCTGCATCACCATACCAGACTCGGTGGTCTACGTGACGGTGAAGTAAAATAGAAGTCCTGCATCACCATACCAGGCTCGGTGGTCTACGTGACGGTGCAGTAAAATAGAAGTCCTGCCTCACCATCCCCGGCTCGGTGGTCTCCGTGACGGTGAAGTAAAATAGAAGTCCTGCCTCACCATACCAGGAGCGGTGGTCTACGTGACGGTGAAGTAAAATAGAAGTCCTGCCTCACCATACCAGGCTCGGTGGTCTACGTGACGGTGAAGTAAAATAGAAGTCCTGCCTCACCATACCAGACTCGGTGGTCTCCGTGACGGTGCAGTAAAATAGAAGTCCTGCCTCGCCATACCAGACTCGGTGGTCTCCGTGACGGTGCAGTAAAATAGAAGTCCTGCCTCACCATACCAGGCTCGGTGGTCTCCGTGACGGTGAAGTAAAATAGAAGTCCTGCCTCACCATACCAGGCTCGGTGGTCTCCGTGACGGTGAAGTAAAATAGAAGTCCTGCCTCACCATACCAGGCTCGGTGGTCTCCGTGACGGTGCAGTAAAATAGAAGTCCTGCCTCACCATACCAGGCTCGGTGGTCTCCGTGACGGTGAAGTAAAATAGAAGTCCTGCCTCACCATACCAGGCTCGGTGGTCTCCGTGACGGTGAAGTAAAATAGAAGTCCTGCCTCACCATACCAGGCTCGGTGGTCTCCGTGACGGTGCAGTAAAATAGAAGTCCTGCCTCACCATCCCCGGAGCGGTGGTCTCCGTGACGGTGCAGTGGATAGAAGTCCTGCCTCACCATACCAGGCTCGGTGGTCTCCGTGACGGTGAAGTAAAATAGAAGTCCTGCCTCACCATCCCCGGAGCGGTGGTCTCCGTGACGGTGAAGTAAAATAGAAGTCCTGCATCACCATACCAGGCTCGGTGGTCTACGTGACGGTGCAGTAAAATAGAAGTCCTGCCTCACCATACCAGGATCGGTGGTGTCCGTGACGTTGCAGTGGATAGAAGTCCTGCCTCACCATACCAGGCTCGGTGGTCTCCGTGACGGTGAAGTAAAATAGAAGTCCTGCCTCACCATACCAGGCTCGGTGGTCTACGTGACGGTGCAGTAAAATAGAAGTCCTGCCTCACCATACCAGGATCGGTGGTGTCCGTGACGTTGCAGTGGATAGAAGTCCTGCCTCACCATACCAGGCTCGGTGGTCTCCGTGACGGTGAAGTAAAATAGAAGTCCTGCCTCACCATCCCCGGTGCGGTGGTCTCCGTGACGGTGAAGTAAAATAGAAGTCCTGCCTCACCATACCAGGCTCGGTGGTCTCCGTGACGGTGAAGTAAAATAGAAGTCCTGCCTCACCATACCAGGCTCGGTGGTCTCCGTGACGGTGAAGTAAAATAGAAGTCCTGCCTCACCATACCAGGCTCGGTGGTCTCCGTGACGGTGAAGTAAAATAGAAGTCCTGCCTCACCATACCAGGCTCGGTGGTCTCCGTGACGGTGAAGTAAAATAGAAGTCCTGCCTCACCATACCAGGCTCGGTGGTCTCCGTGACGGTGAAGTAAAATAGAAGTCCTGCCTCACCATACCAGGCTCGGTGGTCTCCGTGACGGTGAAGTAAAATAGAAGTCCTGCCTCACCATACCAGGCTCGGTGGTCTCCGTGACGGTGAAGTAAAATAGAAGTCCTGCCTCACCATACCAGGCTCGGTGGTCTCCGTGACGGTGAAGTAAAATAGAAGTCCTGCCTCACCATACCAGGCTCGGTGGTCTCCGTGACGGTGAAGTAAAATAGAAGTCCTGCCTCACCATACCAGGTTCGGTGGTCTCCGTGACGGTGAAGTAAAATAGAAGTCCTGCCTCACCATACCAGGCTCGGTGGTCTCCGTGACGGTGAAGTAAAATAGAAGTCCTGCCTCACCATACCAGGCTCGGTGGTCTCCGTGACGGTGAAGTAAAATAGAAGTCCTGCCTCACCATACCAGGCTCGGTGGTCTCCGTGACGGTGAAGTAAAATAGAAGTCCTGCCTCACCATACCAGGCTCGGTGGTCTCCGTGACGGTGCAGTAAAATAGAAGTCCTGCCTCACCATACCAGGCTCGGTGGTCTCCGTGACGGTGAAGTAAAATAGAAGTCCTGCCTCACTATACCAGGCTCGGTGGTCTCCGTGACGGTGCAGTGGATAGAAATCTTCCTTTTTCCATGGCTTTCTTTATGCGATCATAAATGCTTTGACTAGTTGGAAGCCGTCTCCCCCTCTAGATATGCAGTCGGATTCGGCTTCCTCCGAGAATCGTGTATTATAGATGCAAGAATCGTGTGAACGTCCAAAGTGGTGATAAATTATCCAATTGGTTTACAGTGCAGAGTGGGGTTCCACAAGGCATCGTGGTGGGGCCTCTATTCTTCGCATTTGCCATGGATGATATCAATGCCAAGTTCGACAACTCTATAGCATGATAGAGTTGTCGAACTTGGCATTTATAAAAAAAGGAAAATATCTTCTGCAAATTTTAGCATTTGGTAAAATTTGCGGATGATATTTACCCTTTGCATTTTAAAAAAATGATGCTGACGATCGTATTGTTGACGAACTGTAGCATGTCAATCAGTGGACAAACAATCACGGAATGACATTGAACTGCAAGAAAATCAAAATCATGAACTTTGTCACAAGACGTTCTCTTCATCCAGTCGAACTTCGCAATCCATCATCCGATCTGTCACCTACGTAGTCTAGAGCATCATGATAGACAGTCAATTAAGTCGGCAGAATCACATTAATCACATTCTATCGAAAGTGAAACGCGGAGTCTATTGCCTTTATTCTCGAAAGGAAGTCTTTGCCAATTCAAATGTCCTACGGGTGGTATGTTGTGCTCTGATGAGATCGGCAGTGTCATAATCTTATCCACCTTGGTGTAATATTGGCCAAACACGTTTTTCAGTATCAACCAGGTTTGAAAGACGATTGAATAGGATTTTCTGCTTCAGTTGTTCTAGCGACCATTTCTATAACTTGTCGACAGCCATGCTTGACAAGAAAGCAAGATCCAAAGAACATCCACTCAACTTCATTTTTGATATTGGCCGTATTAAAGCCAAGACTGTTCGTTTTAAAACTTCCTTCATAAAGTATGCATTACATTCATTTTATTCTGATTTTATCCTTCCCTAAAGACTGTTCCACTGCTTCTGAATTAATGGAATGAAGTTTGAATAAAGCAATTATTATTATTATAATGATTGGGGAGCTTGGTACACGCGATGATCAGAAATTCGGGCGCTTCGTACATTATAACAATGATCACGGCGCTCTGTACAAAATTCAAGAAAATAGGGCGCTTGGTACAGTAGGGGTACCAAGCGCCTTTACTAAAATGATCAAAACAGCCACAATATTTAAAATATGATGTTCTGACCTATCTTTTGGTGTTCTGTAATTCTTATATAGATTCTTGTATCACATAAGGCTAACTCAAATCTTATTTTGCAAGTGTTGAAGAGAAAAATAATTGGGTCCATAACCTCAGCTGCAAGCTTTTGGAAAGTAAAATATCAATGTTTGTCTTAGACCGTGTTTTTTTGTAATTGCATTAAAGTTTGATTTTGTTTAGTCAAATCCAATAATGTATCTACTCTTGATTTATCTATCAACGATATTGCATCACGTGATGAAATATTAAGTTTACTTGCTATGTCGATGATCTTGAACTAAACAAAGGTGCAGCGTCTCTAAAATGGTCGATACAGTATGTTTATTTCATCCTACACTTCATATACTTCTCATGACTCAAACGATGAGATAATCAAAGAAAAGACATGTCACATATGTAGGTATGACAAACTTCATTCGTAGCAGAAGAATCAAAAATTGCATCATTCAACGTGTCAATTTGAGACGCGAATTCGTCCCAGTCGCTGAACTGTTCATCTGACATCGCGAAATGAGCCTACGAATTCTGGGAATATGCCTTTAATAGTATCGATTTTGTGCATCGCTCCTCATTGCTTTCAATTAGTGGCTACTAACTGTCACGTTTGCCAGATTGCATTGCTCCACTTTGATGAAATCACTGTCACCATGCCGAGTCATTACTATTTTTGCATGATGGCACCATTAACCAATATCATTGCTGCTAGCATGCAGAAAATACCGAAGGGGTGTTTAATGCGAATAGTTAATTAGGATAATCGAGAAACGTTTCTAGAGTCATTTTTTTTATATTTCATTGAAAGTGTACAGACAGCCCTATAATTTTATTATAACATTTTTTTTCAATTACGTCGAAATAACAGCGTAGCACAGATGATCAATCCATATTGTAGTCATAGATAAAGGACAACTATGCCTACATGTACAAGTAATATGCAGTTTCTATTCATCATAGATATCAAATGAAAATGGGAAGGTGATGCGTACAACAGCCACTCCCATTGGAGGGCGCTTGGTACAAATCGCCTCCTATTCACGCCATAGTACCGAGCGCCGTACTTATTATTATTATAAATTATCATTAAAAGATATCAAAGTTATCCTAAATTTGTCCAAATCAATGCTGAACCTTGTTAAAATGCGTTTGGATGTTTTTCACGTTGAAAATTAACTTCAAAAAGATCACTTATGAAATGGTTATGTGTCACTACACTCGACTATTGACTACTCACTGGACTTGAGCACGTATCCATTTTTGAACCATTCTACTTGCAAGTTGGAATCACTGGCTGGAGCGACACGGGCTTCAAAATGCGCAGAGCCAGCTTCAGCGATCCGTCCGCCGCCTTGCAATGGACGGGTGATAGATGGCGGCTGCTTTGGACTCTCCGGTTCTGAACGATCATAGCGCGGCTGAGACCACAAACTTTCCATGTGGTCAATGTTTTGCATCATCGAGTCCTCAGGAAGCTGAGTTGACGAGATGACACCATCGTCTTCGATAACTCTGCAAGGAAACAGACAACCGTTGAAAGGATGCCTCGAATGAGATTCGCTTTCATATTTTCTACAGGATTTTATCTGTAGGACATCAAACATTAACATACAAGAGTCCAAAACAATTACGCATGTTAATCCCATGGGACACAGACTGCAGTTTTTGAAAAAAATGAGATATTCTATGCTTTTGCTCATTAAGCGAAAAATGCTGAGTCTAAAGCCATGATTGTTGGTATGGAATGTCTTCAGGTCATTTCCTATGATGAGCATGTGTTATTCTCATGCGTCTGATCGGCAATGTATGCGAGAATGTGGTCAAATGTGGATTAAATTGCTCAAAATGCATATATTTGGCGACATTAGGAGGCCTGCCGAATGTGAATGTGTTAAGCTTCATAGACAGGGGCGCATGAACACAATGAGAAATGACATGAAAGTCCATGTCAAAAATTATGACTCCGGGATTAGTACTTTCGCTTAATCAGAGAAAACATCAGAAAATCTCATTTTTGCCAAAAAACTGCAGTCTGCGTCCCATTGGACTTGCAAGTGTTTTCTTTGATCCTGTCTGACAGAAAGAGGAACTAGTTAGAGCTCGGCAGACTCGCAGTAGGCAGAGGGTGTACATCATTCTGTGAAAGTCTCATTTTCGTCCTCATTCCCTCCGGTAACTCGTTCTGGCTTTGACCAAATGCCACATTCTTCGGAATGCCAATTTGCATTACAACTTGAGGTCCGGAACAACTTGCATCAATTGTCACAATTCGCATTTTTCTCATTCTATTTACTAGTACGACAAGTTTGTTATTTCTACATTAATTGTGCCGATGAACTCACGTTCCTTTTATGTTTTCCCTTCAATTGTCCAGGACTTCTTGCCAACTAGGTGATTTCTAGAGGCATTTCAAAAACCAACTTTAAATAATTAAAAAATAATAAAATTATTCAAATTATTTGAATTACTTAAATAATAATTTCAAACGTTCATACTTTAATTGCCAATACTCGAATTTGCGGACAATATTCACTATATTGAATTTCTACAAGTCGATTGATTTTTCTGATAAAAAACATTAATGAATAATTGGAATTGATAGTTCTATGTAATCATCCTCTCCTTCCAGCAAAGCATTTCAAGTTATCTGTTCCATAACATCCCACCTCATTGTCATTCCATTCTATGTGTTGTTGTTGTAATCATTTATCATTGCTAATCGTAACTTATCATCATATATCGGACGTATTTTCCGGTCATGGAGAATATGCGATTCTGGTTTGAATTAATGGATTAACGTCACTATCCTTTTTACTGGTAGCTTGGACGGTGCTGACACAGACAGACTTCAATCTGGAGCATTGTGATCTTCAAGTCCGGATACCCTTCCTGCCGACTTCCAATGACACT
Source organism: Prostheceraeus crozeri (assembly GCA_907163375.1). Lineage (NCBI taxonomy): Eukaryota > Metazoa > Platyhelminthes > Polycladida > Euryleptidae > Prostheceraeus > Prostheceraeus crozeri. Next base: position 103,166 of record CAJQUW010011693.1, on the reverse strand, counting down.
TTCGGGGCTCGACCTCTGGACCAGAAGATCACTAGGCCAAGCACTTAACCACTGTGCCACGGAGACAACGATGTTTCTGACAGATATCTGACAACAGCTGCATGTAGACTTCAGATACGCAATTGGCAGACTATTTTATTAATTCCAGTTGTTATTCTTTTGAATTTCAAACTTTCTTAAGTGAATGGAATTACTCGTAGAACAATTTGAGAACGATAACGACTTCTTCACTTCATCGGAATTACAATCGGCAGGCTACTGAGCTTCCTAGCGCAAACTGTGATGATTCGATAATCATCCCGATACTTTAACAAATACAAAAGAAATGCTGTGTTTCAGGAAATAATTTCAGCATCGAATTTCATTCCACTTCGATTTTTTGTGTCCGATTAGTTGAAAGAGGGAATATGCTCCAATGAATGATTTTTATGTTTGAGTTGATTCTCTTCGCTAATCTCTATTCGGTTTTTATCGTCTATAAACTTTTATATCACACCCGTGGAAGTTGTAAAGATAAGAAGAAAGCCGACAATAAAGAGCAAGAGGCTTTTGTTATCGGTATTATTGAGAGCTCAAAAGGTTGGCAGACAAGAATCCAGTCAGGCGGAACAATAACTCGAAAGTCAAGCGGAAAGCATGAAATTCATTGCATCGATCGGAGAAACTTTATAGCAGTTCATGTCACTTATCATTCTACCAAGTAATTTAGCCTAACGGATACCTCCGATGACTTAAAAACAGTCAGGGGCTGGTATCCCTAATATAGTGACTTCAAAATTCCCAAACTTATATTCGATGTCTAAGGATTGCGAAAATTGAAACTAATTCGCTTTAATTAAAAACATGGCAAAGTTCAGACCTTTGAATTATGCAACTAATTTAGCGTTCCAATTGTTGAAGCCAGCGATTTTAGAAAAACACTTTGATCATGAGGGTTAGTTTTAGACGTTTTACTTCAAAACTACGACAGGGGGCAGAATTGGACCTTAGTGGACGATTTGATCAACTGCGGCGGTCTACTGTAAACGTGAACATGAATCAGTAAAAATTGCATTGACAAAATTTTAATTATTTGAATGTTTCTATAAAGTTGGTGTTCACATGAAGAACACAAGTAAATATTTAGTACTCTATTAAATGTTAAACAAGAACTAACCAAAATTTCAGTAAATTTGAAAGTCAGTTTGAATTTTCAAATGTCATTTTAGTGTCCGGTGCTGACGTCATTTGAGCGTTATCATCAATGGGTCATACGGACGTCTGCATGACCGCACTTTTGACTGCCGATCTGACGGCTGGCAATGACGTCATCTGACCGTCTTATGCTTGCTGGGTCTGATTTACTGAACGAGTATGAACGAGTACTGATGACGGACAAACTCGGCTGACAACTTGTTGTTTGCTATTTCTAATAGTAGGCGACATACGAATTCGAGAAGGAGCAAGTTATCTAATTCTGTCATGTGACATTTCGATATTACGGACAGATACGAAATTTCCGTTCTAGGAAACCGGAGACGCGCGCGCAGATGAATCTAATTCTGTGACCTATAGAACGGACAGGGCTAGTGAAAACAGCATGATGTCTGGGACAAGCGTTGTCATGACAGACGGTAAGTTTTCTTCATTGATTGGTTGACTATTTTCGACATCGCTATCAACGTTTATGCCTAAATGGCTCAATCCTCAGCCAACTTCGTCCGGTAACTTCTGGAGTCCCCCAATGTGCAATTCCTTCACCGTAGGTACGCTGACTGCATCAACGTCGAACTCAAAAATGGTGAAATACGCGGATGATATTATTATTATTATACCTTTTATGAGCACAGGTGATACACGGGCGGCGGTCGATGAGGAAGTTCAAAATGTAGTGGGATGGTATAATTCACATGGACTACAAGTCAATAAAGAAAAAACGAGTGCCATGTTGGTAGACAAGAACAAAGACAAGCCAAATATGAAAAACGTAAGACTGGTTGAAGGACTTAAAATTCTTTGCGTAACATTCCAGAATGATCCACAATGGGATAGCCACACTGATAGAATATGTAAGCTTGCTTCCCGTCGAATATATCCTCTTAAAAGAATGAAATCATTTCCTATGTTAAGTAAAAATGATTTGGCGAAAGTATACAAGGTGATTCATCCTTGGTATTTTGGAACACAATTCGCCTCTCTCCGTTGGTCTCAATAAATTGAATGCTGAAAAGATGGAAAAGATACGTCGAAGATGCCACCGAATCATCTGTGGTAGTTCTTGTGGCTGTGACAACTTCACTCCATTGTTTATTAGACGTCAATACCAAGCAATCAAAGTTTTTAAGAACGTCATGGAAGCTGATCACATACTTCACCATCTATCCCCAATCAGCTTGATCAATTCCCAGAAATTAATGCAGCCGTTGTGCAGAACTACACGTCGCTCAAGGTTCTTCATACCCAATTGCACATTTATTTATAACCAGCTGTATACGTAGTTCAGCGTTGATTTGTAATTAGTTCTCTTTTGCATTGTCAATAACCGCTCTTTACTCTCAACTTTTTTTCTACTACACAGCATTATGTTCCTTGCATTTTGACACAATTGAATCTTTTCTTCTGTAATATTATGAAGCATTCTGAAATTGTGTACATAGTTGGCCTTTCATTCACAAATATATTTATTTCTATACTTCTATATAACCTACCTTATCGATCCAGTGGTTGAGAATAAGAAGGCACCGGGAGCTCATCTATGTAGTTTGCATCTATTCCCGATTATTGTCACTTCCTTTCATATATTAAAGCAATCTGATAAAAAACTTGCAAAAATCACCTTGCGGTTTCAGCAATCTTCTCAAGGTCTAGCAATCGGCGCACGAGCGGCTGAAATTGCCGTCAACAACAGCTGCTGTTCATTCTCGTCTCACTAACTTAAACAAAGCGAAAGGTCGGATTGCTGTGGTTTTTTTTGGATAACTATGTCTGTTTTATCAGAGGCACTTCAAATTCGACCTCTGTGAATGTCCCATTAAAGATACGCATCGGCTGAACTCGTTATAATCACCTCAGAGGCACCAATGAAATTCTGTTTCAATTCTTATTTGAACAGAGTTATTCTGAGTTCACTGAAGGAGTAGAGAACTACTTTCCAAACATTGAAAACAAACGTTTTCTTCGAGGATCTTGGTATTCCTTGTGTTTTCACAGTCTTGTCTGAGTAAACTTGACTAGGACAATATTGTGATTTTCTTATCATTTTTGCCAACCAAAGTGCACTCCAACTCTCATGGGATACACCAAAGTCAACATGAACAATGAATTGCCAAGAAAGTTGGAGAACTGCAAGTGAAAGTTTGTGTTTGTATCGCAAATAGTTGAAAGAACGACTAAAGTGCAGAAGATTGTCTCCTCAATGAGTTGGATGACCAACTGTAAGCACAAGGAAGTGAGAGAAAAAACAGTTCATAAATGAAGAAGTTCAAAAACATAATACTGAAGGCTTTCATTTGTTTTCATTAGTTTATGGACGAAAACCTCACGGCTTTCTACAGGGCTGGTAAGAAATCCACCTCGATTACAAAGAAAATTCAGGAAGTGTTTCCCTGCATCTGAAAAGAATGACAACTACTCGTATTAAGTCAATGAAAGACACCAACACGGCCAACACCATTGATTCCCCGACCGCACTAGCCTGACTCGGGAATCGAACCGAAGTCCGTGTTGGAGACGAGCACGCACCTTCTTCACTAGGCCACGCCCACCGCACTCGCCTGACCCGGGAATCGAACCGAAGTCCGTGGTGGAGACGAGCTCGCTCCTTCTTCACTAGGCCACGCCCACCGCACTCGCCTGACCCGGGAATCGAACTGAAGTCCGTTTTGGAGACGAGCACGCACCTTCTTCACTAGGCCACGCTGACCGCTCTCACCTGACCCAGGAATCGAACCGAAGTCCGTGGTGGAGACGAGCTCGCTCCTTCTTCACTAGGCCACGCCCACCGCACTCGCCTGGCCTAGGAATCGAACCGAAGTCCGTGTTGGAGACGAGCACGCACCTTCTTCACTAGGCCACGCCCACCGCACTCGCCTGACCCAGGAATCGAACCGAAGTCCGTGGTGGAGACGAGCTCGCTCCTTCTTCACTAGGCCACGCCCACCGCACTCGACTGACCCGCGAATCGAACCGAAGTCCGTGGTGGAGACGAGCACGCACCTTCTTCACTAGGCCACGCCCACCGCACTCGCCTGACCCGGGAATCGAACCGAAGTCCGTGGTGGAGACGAGCTCGCTCCTTCTTCACTAGGCCACGCCCACCGCACTCGACTGACCCGCGAATCGAACCGAAGTCCGTGGTGGAGACGAGCTCGCTCCTTCTTCACTAGGCCACGCTGACCGCTCTCACCTGACCCAGGAATCGAACCGAAGTCCGTGGTGGAGACGAGCTCGCTCCTTCTTCACTAAGCCACGCCCACCGCAATCGCCGGACCCGGGAATCGAACCGAAGTCCGTGGTGGAGACGAGCTCGCTCCTTCTTCACTAGGCTACGCTGACCGCACTCGCCTGACCCGCGAATCGAACCGAAGTCCGCGGTGGAGACGAGCACGCACCTTCTTCACTAGGCCACGCCCACCGCACTCGCATGACCCGGGAATCGAACCGAAGTCCGTGGTGGAGACGAGCTCGCTCCTTCTTCACTAGGCCACGCCCACCGCACTCGCCTGGCCTAGGAATCGAACTGAAGTCCGTGGTGGAGACGAGCACGCACCTTCTTCACTAAGCCACGCTGACCGCACTCGCCTGACCCGGGAATCGAACCGAAGTCCGTGGTGGAGACGAGCTCGCTCCTTCTTCCCTAGGCCACGCTGACCGCACTCGCCTGACCCGGGAATCGAACCGAAGTCCGTTTTGGAGACGAGCACGCACTTTCTTCACTAGGCCACGCTGACGGTACAAAAGAATGCGAGTGAGGCAGAAGTCATCTCAAAGTGATTTTTGCCTAGACTTGGGTTACCCAGCTTTTGGCAATATGATCAATCTTTTCTGACGTTTTTCAAAAACACTTAGATCGGCAAAATAGATTTCTCCATTAACGTGATTGATGCAAGTGTAAACTGTGGAATGAAAGCTAGTAGTCAAAGAGGAAGAACGGTTATGACAACGGTTATGAATCGCAATCGCATCTCGATGTGCGTTGACGAAGATCCAATGACGTGAAGTGTATGAAGCAGCATTGAGTTGATCGTCGGTGGAAATCAGATCGTTGATGATTCTTCATCCACGGATCCAACAGCGGCTTTATCTTTCAACGGAAAATAATGAAATAGAGGAGTCTTTGAATTTACTGCCAATACACAATCACATGGCTGATGATTTGAAATACACTGATTCACGACCCCCGCAGAGTAAGAATAAGAATATCAATACGATGCATGATATCTATCCAAGTAACCAGCCTCATTTCCCATCGAAGCGTCAAAGATATCAGATTTCTATCCAGATACTAGTTATGGATTTCTATGGAAATAGCAATATGCGAAAACAATCAATTAGTCTGTGACCATTGAAGTAGATAATAGTACACTAGAATGGAAGTTTGATATCTTGCCTATGTACAATGATGGCACATGGAAAAATCTATGGTTTGTACGCTCGTAGATGAGATTCGATCTAAAACATTGTATCATAGTCAAACTACCAAACTACCATAGTCTATTTGCCAAGTTGGTTGTGGAAGTTGTTGACAGCAAATTGCAAGATTTTCAAATAGATCATAGAAAACTAGAATGGAAGTTTAACATCTTTCTTATCATATAAGTCTATGTTTCTTATGTACAATGATGGTACATGGAAAAATCTATGGTTTGTAGATCAGATTCGATTTAAAGCATTGTATCATAGTCAAACTATTTGTGAAGTTTTATGTAATTGTGGAAGTGGTTGACAGCAAATAATAGGATTTTCTTGAACAGAATTTTGAGTGAAATGGTGGCATTGTTTCATGTGAAATAGCCTACTATTCCATGGATCAATATGCTGTGTCTATTTGCAGCAGTCATTGACAACTATTATGCAATTTTTCTACACTGGAATGCGAATTAAAATTTGGTTCAAAGAGTCATATTGAAAGTGGTCGGTGTACTGGTTGTAAGAAAATCTCAAAAATTCACAGATAAAATTTCTAATTATTGGATAATTTCTCCGTCAAGCGGTATACCCAGCGCCTGGAATAAACACACTGAAAGCTTCTCTACTCACTATCATTTCTCAGATAAACAGAATGTCGCTGGAGCTCTTCAATTTATCATTGAATGACGTATGTGATATACTGTGATTATGTTTTGGCAGCTGATATTCGAATGCATGCATAGATTTTGAAAATTGTTCAGATATAATGTACAAGGGAGGCCTTTAAAGTAAAATGAATACTCTAAGATTTCTTGGTCTCTGATTTCACGATGGAGTAATGCATGTTCTGTAAATCGACATTGCAAGTTGCATATGTGTCTCATTGTACTCTTGATAGATTATAGGACCGATATTTCAAAATGATGAACGTACAGAACGTTTAAAAGGATTTCCTTCTTTGTCATCCTGTCGCCGCAGCATTTTATAAATTCATTATTGCTTTGTTACACATGATCTTTGGACAAGGGACAACCATCCAGATCACAAATTGGCTTGATAAATATAAATGCCAACCAGAAACCTTGGAAACCAGCTCGTACAATTTGCATTTTGCCCCAACTAAGTTCTCCCGGCGTTTGCCATAATTTTCATGCAATTTCCATTCTAGGACTTTCTATGGTATTGTTAATTTCTATGTCTGTGACCAAACCCATGATATCCATAGAGAAAAAACCACTAACTATGAAGCTTCACATGCCAAGGAGATAACATTGACGAGATAGACTGAGCATGGTGGAATAGCTGTAGAATTCAAAATACTGCGATTGCAAAGAAAGGTCTGTGAATAGGATCAGCCACGAATATGACAAAATCGTATTACATTGTAAAAGTAGGGAAATTTGAAAGTGAAGATGTTTACATGGACCTCTCGCCATCTGAAGTGATAGAGGTAATATTTGAACTTTTACATCCAACGACTACAAACTATGTCCATCCGACGACTATAAACTATGTTACCAATCATAAACATCAACATAAAAAGATTATAAAATCTCCTGCCAATCAGAGTGAAGGTCTGTCGAATTATCTAGCATTTATCCTCATAGCATCTTTTGTGGTAATTGTTCTCCAGCTGAACGAATGGTTTGTTACATCATTTTACTCTGATGAAGAGGCATGTAAAAGGCCAAGTCCAACACGAAAGAAACCAACGATTGCAACAAAACATTTAATTGATAAAAAAGAAGAAATCTTGAATTTTGTAGCATATCATCGGATGACATCAAGAGGTGATGCTGACGAGATGAACCCTGCACGCCTACTTGCAAGATCAGGTGATGCTGACGAGGAGAGCCCTGCACGCCTACATGCAAGATCAGGTGATGCTGACGCGAAGAGCCCTGCACGCCTACATGCAAGATCAGGTGATGGTGACGTGAAGAGCCCTGCACGCCTACTTGCAAGATCAGGTGATGGTGACGTGAAGAACCCTGCACGCCTACTTGCAAGATCAGATGATGATGACGTGAAGAACCCTGCACGCCTACTTGCAAGATCAGGTGATGATGACGAGGAGAGCCCTGCACGCATACTTGCAAGATCAGGTGATGGTGACGTGAAGAGCCCTGCACGCCTACATGCAAGATCAGGTGATGCTGACGAGATGAACCCTGCACGCCTACATGCAAGATCAGGTGATGCTGACGAGATGAACCCTGCACGCCTACTTGCAAGATCAGGTGATGCTGACGCGAAGAGCCCTGCACGCCTACATGCAAGATCAGGTGATGGTGACGTGAAGAACCCTGCACGCCTACTTGCAAGATCAGATGATGATGACGTGAAGAACCCTGCACGCCTACTTGCAAGATCAGGTGATGATGACGAGGAGAGCCCTGCACGCATACTTGCAAGATCAGGTGATGCTGACGTGAAGAGCCATGCACGCCTACATGCAAGATCAGGTGATGCTGACGAGGAGAGCCCTGCACGCCTACTTGCAAGGTCAGATGATGATGAAATCAAATCTAAGGTTCAAAATTATCATCCTATTATATACGTATCTTTATAACTTTCTAGAGTGATGTCACTTGAATATCACCTACGATTGCAGACTTCATTTTTGCTTTGCGCTTGGACTATATTCTTGTTTGACATACTACGTACATAAAGAAAAATACTTGTATGTCTTGAATGTTTCGATTTGCATGAGTTGCTTGCAAGTTCTATTCACTTCTTGATATGGACAGGGTTTGGAGCAACAACAAAAATGTTGAAAAACAAATCAATAATAGAAAATTATTGTCAATCTCAAAATGACTGTTTACTTAATAATAATAATAATCTTTATTAGTGCACAATGGAAATTCGGTACACGCATTACATGCAATTCAGTTGAAGTCAATGTTGTCGCAATGTACAAATTATTTCAAACAAAATCTTATAAATGAATTCTGCAAACGCTTCGTCCGTGTTCGTGGAGAGCGCAAAACACACTGATTCCGGAGTGTGGGTGTTCGGGCTAGGAACAGTTCCCGCAGGGGATGGTCTGAGTCATACAAAACTTTTAGGAAAAGCTTCATACATTGCCTCTCAGCAGCAGGAGCGAAGGATGGATCTTCATTGTTTCCGATTATCTTTGAAATGCGTCTCTCAACTCGCACTAAACGGTCCATCAGATAATCAGAAAGATTGCAAAATACAGGAAAACCGTAAGTGAGTACAGATTGGATCAGGGCCTTGTAGACTCGAAGTAAGACATCGGTTCGACAGCCGGATCGTTCCAAATTCCGAAGCACATAAATCCGTTTGTTGGCTTTGGAGACAACGCTGTCGATGTGTTTATTCCAAGAAAGGTCTTTAGAAAATATCACGCCTAAGATCTTCACGTTATCTTTGTTTGCAATATCATCGATGGGATGAAGGCTCAAACCTCGTTTGGTGTTAATGTCCATCACTGAGCATTTTTCCACGTTGAGGGGTAGACCAAACGCTGTGGACCAATTAGTGATGTTTCTCCATTCATCGACTCATTCGTATTCCGAATGTAGTGAAGGATGGTGACATCATCAGCAAACTTCAGCATGTCTGAGTTTGGACAAACAGCGCACAGGCTATCGATCACCAGGCAAAACAGCAAGGGTCCAAGCACGCTCCCCTGCGGTAGTCCACTCGGAACACTGAACCATTCTGAAGTCGAATGAGCGATCCACACTCTCTGTCGACGATCAGTCAAAAAGTTACTGATCCATTGAATGGCCTGATACGGAAGTTTGAGAGCGATTGCTGACTCCAGAATGACAGGGTGGGATAATCGGTCGTACGCCTTAGCATAGTCCACTGCCATGACTCGAACTGCTCCTGACTCCTTGTCCAAAAATTCGAGGATACGACGATAAAGGAGAGTGAGCGCAGAAGTCGCTCCTTTGCCAGGGCCGGGCAAATATGCGAATTGTGACTTGTCAAGTTTGTCGACAGCGTAAGGCAATATCCACTTATTAGCAACGAGTTTCTCCAGCATTTTTGAAAGAGTCGGCAGAAGTGAGATCGGCCAGAATTTTTGGCATTGGAGTACTTCGGGATCGGTGTTATACTGGCAAGTTCAACTGGCGATTCCAAAATTCAGACTGTGATTGAAAATAGCGGTTACAGCAGGAGCAAGATTGGAGGCATAAACACGATAAACCCAGTGAGGAATGCCGTCTGGGCCTGGGCTCTTGCGTTTCATCTTACGCATGAGATCCGCAACATCCGATACTTGAACAGAGAGAGGACAGTCTGGCAAGTCTTTTGGCAGAGAAATGGGATTGTCATCAGAAGAAAATGACGTGTACACCGACGCAAAATAGTTGTTAAACTCGTCTGCCGAAAATTTCAGGATAGTGCTGTCCGACTTCTTGCTTTTGCCAATGGTGTGAATGGCAGACCATAGTTCGGATGCTTTTCTACGAGACAGAGCATGTCGCCGTTAGCATAAGCTTTATCTCGATCGTCTATCATTATCTTTAGAGACGGTTTCAACCATGGAGGATCAGAACTACAAAGTCGAATAGTTCTCGTAGGGAAAGAGGATTCATAAAAGAGGATTCCTTTAACGTATTTATGAAGAAAGATGCGCAATCGTCTGGTGCTATTAATGAGTTGATGAGTGACAGGCAGTCCGTATTAACAACCTTTTCTCCAAACCTCGCCAAGTTTGACCTTGAAAATTTGCGCACAACCTTTTTACGAACGAACGCTGATCTTTGGCAAGGGGCCCACAAAATACAACGATGATCAGCAGTGCCTAAATGGTGGCAAGCTTTTAGCTAGAAAAAGAGAAATTAACAAAAACTTGGTCAAGGATGTTATCATTGCGTGTAGCGAAGTTAACCACTGGTTTGGTGCCCGTAACATAGATGGCACATCCTGCGCTGTGATGATTCGAAAGGGAATGTAGCATCAGAAATGTAGCATAGAACTCGTCCACCATGGCGATTTCTATCCCTTTTGACACTCTGGTATCCAGAAACACTGATAGCTCCGTCAGGGATGCCTCCATCCAACCATGTTTCGCAAATAACTGCCAAAGAAGGCTTGAGTGATGTCAGCCTCAAAGTCAGTTCATCCAATTTCTAAAATACAGCTCGAATGTTAGTCACGAATACAGAGAGAGGACGAGGTCTGAAATTAATCACACTTAATCGGTACTTAATCTCAAAATCAACGACGTAAAAAACAATCGTTAAAAGAGGCATTCTTGAATGATGCATTGAAATTCTGAAAGATAAAAACATCTGATTATCTGTGACAACCTGAAAATGCGTGTTTTCCAACATGAATTCTGATAGAGTCATTGGATTCGTCATCTTACAAACTCCTGTGTACTGCATCATCTCACCTTCTTAGGATGCGTCACTTTGTGATTTACTCGCAAATATCCAGGGATAAATATGGCTCGTGCGATAAAATTGCGATAAACTCGCTCGCAATTTGCATTTCAATTTTGAAAATAGCTTGTGTAATGGCGCTAATGCATCATACAAGAAAAATTTGGTTATCTTCAAAAACAGGAACACCGGACACCCCATAGCTATAAAACCATGGATATAGGTCGGATTGCCTTTTGAATAGAAATCGGACATTCTATAATGATAAAGCACCATAGGTATCATGATTGGTCTCCGTGGCGAATTGGTTAAGTGCTTGGCCTAGCGATCTGTTGGTCCGGAGGTCGAGCCCCGAGAGTGTCATCGGAAGTCGGCCGGAAGGGCACACGGACTGAAAGTACCACAACATTCCAGTAAAAGTGTGACTATTTCAGCACCGTCCAAGCCTCCAAAAAGAGGGAGTAACGGAAAAGTAAGCGTCAAAGCCATCAGATTTCATTCCAGATGCTACTTATAGATTTCTATGGCAATAGCAATTTGTGAAAACAATCAAGTAGTCAGACTTCTTCATTTCTCTGGACAGATAGGTGAGCAAAATTTGAAATCATTTTCTACAAGTTCAAACCAACGTTTCTGTTACAAAAGATCGAATTTTGTAGCTGATCGAAGTGATCGATGACTATTTGAAATGAGTCTCCAGTGCGATTCATTTCAATGCAGAATACCTGACATACATATATATATACCAGTTCTGGTTGTCAAATTTGTTGTTCATTATATCCCAACTAAACATTCCGTCTTCTGTACCCTTCACTTCCATGAATCTGACTTCAATACCACCAAGAGGGACGTCAATCATTATCGCAAACAAAGAAGAAAAATGAAGACGTGTAATCTAAAGGAGTGTCAACAAATTTCCGATCTGTCTACAAACAACTGCTCCAAACAACTCTAAAGCCGAGATCCGGTATAGCTATATTTTCAAGTGCAATGGAAACACATTCGGAAGATTTTATTGGAAGAGATCAAACATCTTACGACAATTTTGTCTAGTCTACAAAGAAGCCATTCCATCTGGGTTTGTGACATTTCAAATCGATCATGAACTAAATAAGGCGATCATGAGTTGAAATCTTCCCTTCACTATTGTCGCATCATTGACTGTCGAAAAATCTGCGAATGTTCGCATCTATCACAGACAAGAAATCCAGTTCAACAAGCACATATCATCAATCACGAGTTTTTCAAACTTTTCCATCTGAAGACTTTTGTATAATATCCGGATGACTAGCCAGTAATAGAAATTCGAGATTCAATTATTTCATACTAGGGAAAGACTGACAAAGTTGCTGGTGAAGCCGAAGTCAACGGACGGAAGATTTCCACTAGATTCACCCATATCATTGAGCATGGTAGGGACTGTTTCTAGAGGAAATGAGAAGCCGCCGATTCCTACATGATGAATGTCTTGAAAGCAAAGGGAACAGAAGCGGGATCAGGACAGACATGTGAACTATGCGGTTGATCCTTCTTTACATTTACTTTCATGAAAACAATGATGATGGACACAAAAAGCATTCCCAACCTGAGCAGCCACTTCTGAGGAGGTCTGACCAGATGTTGAACAATCCGACCTGTGGTGGAGAATCTTCTGAGGCTAATGACCAATACTGGGGGAAAGTGCAAGCGGATTATTATGAGAAGTGGTTCGGCTGGATGGTGCAAATAAGTGGAGCAAATCATTTTATCTCCATGCGTCACCTACAGAGAGTGACAAGAAAATAAAAAAAACAATTTCTTTATTGAAGTTTTCTGGATTCAATCTGAGAAATGTGGATGATAAAATATCATGCAGTCAACCACAGATGATCAGAATGTTTGCATGCGAAGACTGATTTCAATATGAATGCTGATGATCCAGATGATGTCATTGGTGCTTGTTGTTGCCCTTCACTCTTGAAATGTAAAAATGTGATTTTTGTAGTGAATGCACTATCACAAATAGCGATCTAGCAATGCTCGACATCGATGATTTCCCTGAAACTGCAAAACCTTTGAATGGAATTAATCATGGGGTCTTCTCTTCTTCTCTACCAAAGAAGTCTCTTCAAATGTACATCCTTTACTGAAGGGTGTTCTATGAAATCAAATTGAATTGTAATGGAAAGATTTTGCTTTAAAACATGAAAGGGCAGTGCTCAGAATATCGATGAATATTTGATGATTCTTGATGATTTTCTCCAATTACTTCTTCGTAAAATCTCGTCGTGCATACGGACGATCAGGCTTCCGAAATTTCAGTGAGATGTTTCAACAACATGTGCAATAAATTTGTTCACAAATCTCAGATGCCTCAGTTCTGAGAAAGTTGCGAGGAGAAATATCGCAAAATAAGCAAATAACGAGGAGGTGTAACATGTGAGTTTAACGCATAAGCAGGTAGCCCTTGCGTCCCAAATCCTTACGTTCATACTGCGCTTGACATGCATTGAGCTAGCAAAAATTTGATAATGCTTAATGATAGTCTATTTGTAAGGTAGTCTAATATAGGATTTCTGGCCTGATCATGTAGAAAGCCAATTTCAACCTATCAGTCCAGGGAAAATTAGAAGTCTATGAATTAGTCTGTGACCAAACCCATGATATCCATAGACAAAAACAAGTAACTATGAAGCTTCACATGCCAAGGAGATAACATTGACGGGATAGACTGAGCATGGTGGAATAGCTGTTGAATTCAAAATACTGCGATTGCAAAGAAAGGTCTGTGAATAGGATCAGCCACGAATATGACAAAATCGTATTACATTGTAAAAGTAGGGAAATTTGAAAGTGAAGATGTTTACATGGACCTCTCGCCATCTGAAGTGATAGAGGTAATATTTGAACTTTTACATCCAACGACTACAAACTATGTCCATCCGACGACTATAAACTATGTTACCAATCATAAACATCAACATAAAAAGATTATAAAATCTCCTGCCAATCAGAGTGAAGGTCTGTCGAATTATCTAGCATTTATCCTCATAGCATCTTTTGTGGTAATTCTTCTCCAGCTGAACGAATGGTTTGTTACATCCTTTTACTGTGATGAAGAGTCATATAAAAGGCCAAGTCCAACAAAACATTTAATTGATAAAAAAGAAGAAATCTTGAATTTTGTAGCATATCATCGGGTGACATCAAGAGGTGATGCTGACGAGAATAGCCCTGCACGCCTACCTGCAAGATCAGGTGATGCTGACGAGAAGAACCCTGCACGCCTACCTGCAAGATCAGGTGATGGTGACGTGAAGAGCCCTGCACGCCTACTTGCAAGATCAGATGATGATGACGAGAAGAGCCCTGATGAAATCAAATCTAAGGTTCAAAATTATCATCCTATTATATACGTATCTTTATAACTTTCTAGAGTGATGTCACTTGAATATCACCTACGATTGCAGACTTCATTTTTGCTTTGCGCTTGGACTATATTCTTGTTTGACATACTACGTATATAAAGAAAAATACTTGTATGTCTTGAATGTTTCGATTTGCATGAGTTGCTCGCAAGTTCTATTCACTTCTTGATATGGACAGGGTTTGGAGCAACAACAAAAATGTTGAAAAACAAATCAATAATAGAAAATTATTGTCAATCTCAGAATGACTGTTTACTTAATCGCAAAATCAACGACGTAAAAAACAATCGTTAAAAGAGGCATTCTTGAATGATGCATTGAAATTCTGAAAGATATAAACATCTGATTATCTGTGACAATCTGAAAATGCGTGTTTTCCAACATGAATTCTGATAGAGTCAAAACTAAAACAGTCATTGGATTCGTCATCTTACAAACTCCTGTGTACTGCATCATCTCACCTTCTTAGGATGCGTCACTTTGAGATTTACTCGTAAATATCTAGGGATAAATATGGGAACACAACGTGCCAGCGGATAATTGAATTTGTTGCTTGCAATCTGATGAAAGATCTGTGCAAATTTCCAATAATTCATTATTCACTTATCCGTTGGGATTCACATCTCTAATTCATTCTGCTGTCGCAACGTTGCGTAAAAGGGAAATGGAGAGTTAACCCGAACTAACTTCCAATTTCAAATGTTAAGGCAATGATACCAATGAT
This sequence comes from Prostheceraeus crozeri, assembly GCA_907163375.1. Lineage (NCBI taxonomy): Eukaryota > Metazoa > Platyhelminthes > Polycladida > Euryleptidae > Prostheceraeus > Prostheceraeus crozeri. The sequence continues at coordinate 88,059 of CAJQUW010011693.1, read as the reverse complement.
TACAGAAATCGAATGTCTCCAGCCAGCTGCACCGTCAAAGCCTCCACTATGAGGAGTAGTGACCCAGTCAGCTGCACCGTCAAAGCCTCCATTATGAGGAGTAGTGACTCAGTCAGCTGCACCGTCAAAGCCTACACTATGAGGAGTAGTGACTCAGTCAGCTGCACCGTCCAAGTCTCGAGTGTGAGGAGCAGTGACCCAGTCAGCTGCACCGTCAAAGCATCCACTATGAGGAGTAGTGACTCAGTCAGCTGCACCGTTCAAGCCTCCAGTGTGTCAGGAGCAGTGAACCAGTCAGTCGCACCGTCCAATCCTCCATTGCGAGGAGTAGTGACCCAGTCAGCTGCAACGTCCTAGCCTCCAGTATGAGGAGTAGTGACTCAGTCAGCTGCACCGTCCTAGCCTCCAGCATGAGGAGTAGTGACTCAGTCAGTTGCACCGTCAAAGCATCCACTATGAGGAGTAGTGACCCAGTCAGTTGCACCGTCAAAGCATCCACTATGAGGAGTAGTGACCCAGTCAGTTGCACCGTTCAAGCCATCAGTGTGAGGAGTAGTGACCCAGTCAGCTGCACCGTCCAAGCCTCCAGTGTGAGGAGTAGTGACCCAGTCAGCTGCACCGTCAAAGCATCCACTATGAGGAGTAGTGACCCAGTCAGTTGCACCGTCCAAGCCTACAGTGTGAGGAGTAGTGACCCAGTCAGCTGCACCGTCCAAGCCTCCAGTGTGAGGAGTAGTGACCCAGTCAGCTGCACCGTCCAAGCCTACAGTGTGAGGAGTAGTGACCCAGTCAGCTGCACCGTCAAAGCATCCACTATGAGGAGTAGTGACCCAGTCAGTTGCACCGTTCAAGCCATCAGTGTGAGGAGTAGTGACCCAGTCAGCTGCACCGTCCAAGCCTCCAGTGTGAGGAGTAGTGACCCAGTCAGCTGCACCGTCCAAGTCTCGAGTGTGAGGAGCAGTGACCCAGTCAGCTGCACCGTCAAAGCATCCACTATGAGGAGTAGTGACCCAGTCAGTTGCACCGTCCAAGCCTCCAGTGTGAGGAGGAGTGACCCAGTCAGCTGCACCGTCCAAGCCTCCAGTGTGAGGAGTAGTCAACCAGTCAGTTGCACTGTCCAAGCCTCCAGTGTGAGGAGCAGTGACCCAGTCAGCTGCACCTTCAAGACTCCGGTGTGAGGAGCAGTGACCCAGTCAGCTGCACCGTCCAAGCCTCCAGTATGAGGAGTAGTGACTCAGTCACCTGCACCGTTCAAGCCATCAGTGTGAGGAGCAGTGACCCAGTCAGCTGCACCGTCCAAGCCTCCAGCATGAGGAGTAGTGACCCAGTCAGCTGCACCGTCCACGCCTCCAGTGTGAGGAGCATTGATCCAGTCAGCTGCACCGTCCTAGCCTCCAGTGTGAGGAGTAGTGACCCAGTCAGCTGCACCGTCCAAGCCTCCAGTATGAGGAGTAGTGACTCAGTCAGCTGCACCGTTCAAGACTCCGGTGTGAGGAGCAGTGACCCAGTCAGCTGCACCGTCCAAGCCTCCAGTGTGAGGAGTAGTCAACCAGTCAGCTGCACCGTCCAAGCCTCCAGTATGAGGAGTAGTGACTCAGTCAGCTGCACCGTTCAAACCTCCAGTGTGTCAGGAGCGGTCAACCAGTCAGTTGCACCGTCCAAGCCTCCAGTGCAAGGAGTAGTGACCCAGTCAGCTGCACTGTCCAAGCCTCCAGTGTGAGGAGTAGTGACCCAGTCAGCTGCACCGTCCAAGCCTCCAGTGTGAGGAGTAGTCAACCAGTCAGCTGCACCGTCCAAGCCTCCAGTATGAGGAGTAGTGACTCAGTCAGCTGCACCGTCCACGCCTCCAGTGTGAGGAGCATTGACCCAGTCAGCTACACCGTCCTAGCCTCCAGTGTGAGGAGGAGTGACCCAGTCAGCTGCACCGTCCAAGCCTCCAGTGTGAGGAGCAGTGACCCAGTCAGCTGCACTGTCCAAGCCTCCAGTGTGAGGAGTAGTGACTCAGTCAGCTGCACCGTCCAATCCTCCAGTGCGAGGAGTAGTAACCCAGTCAGCTGCACCGTCCTAGCCTCCAGTGTGAGGAGTAGTGACTCAGTCAGTTGCACCGTTCAAGCCATCAGTGTGAGGAGCAGTGACCCAGTCAGCTGCACCGTCCAGGACTCCAGTATGAGGAGTAGTGACCCAGTCAGCTGCACCGTTCAAACCTCCAGTGTGTCAGGAGCGGTCAACCAGTCAGTTGCACCGTCCAAGCCTCCAGTGCAAGGAGTAGTGACCCAGTCAGCTGCACTGTCCAAGCCTCCAGTGCAAGGAGTAGTGACCCAGTCAGCGGCACCGTCCTAGCCTCCAGTATGAGGAGTAGTGACTCAGTCAGTTGCACCGTTCAAGCCTCCAGTGTGAGGAGCAGTCAACCAGTCAGGCTGCACCGTCAAAGCCTCCAGTGTGAGGAGTAGTGACCCAGTCAGCTGCACCGTCCAAGCCTCCAGAATGAGGAGTAGTGACCCAGTCAGTTGCACCGACCAAGCCTCCAGTGTGAGGAGGAGTGACCCAGTCAGCTGCACCGTCCAAGCCTCCAGTGTGAGGAGTAGTGACTCAGTCAGCTGCACCGTTCAAGACTCCGGTGTGAGGAGCAGTGACCCAGTCAGCTGCACCGTCCAAGCCTCCAGTGTGAGGAGTAGTCAACCAGTCAGTTGCACTGTCCAAGCCTCCAGTGTGAGGAGTAGTGACCCAGTCAGCTGCACCGTTCAAGACTCCGGTGTGAGGAGCAGTGACCCAGTCAGCTGCACCGTCCAAGCCTCCAGTATGAGGAGTAGTGACTCAGTCAGCTGCACCGTTCAAGACTCCGGTGTGAGGAGTAGTGACCCAGTCACCTGCACCGTCCACGCCTCCAGTATGAGGAGCAGTGACCCAGTCAGCTGCACCGTCCAAGCCTCCAGTGTGAGGAGTAGTGACCCAGTCAGCTGCACCGTCCAAGCCTCCAGTGTGAGGAGTAGTGACCCAGTCACCTGCACCGTCCAAGCCTCCAGTGTGAGGAGTAGTGACCGAGTCACCTGCACCGTCCAAGCCTCCAGTGTGAGGAGTAGTGACCCAGTCAGCTGCACCGTCCAAGCCTCCAGTGTGAGGAGCAGTCAACCAGTCACCTGCACCGTCCAAGCCTCCAGTATGAGGAGTAGTGACCCAGTCAGCTGCACCGTCCAAGCCTCCAGTGTGAGGAGTAGTGACCCAGTCACCTGCACCGTCCAAATCTAACTAATATTTTCAAATTGAAATATTTCATCCTTTTAATGGTAAACTGATGACAAAAGTTCGTTAACCAAGCATTTATCTTTATTATCGAAGAATCTTTTGAGTCTCAGATATTATAAAAACGAATGCAACTGACTTCAATTCATTTTGATTATGAGGTTGAAACTGATTGAACATTGATATCAATTTAATAAAAAGAAGCATGAAAAGCGAATTTTACAGCGAAGTTCGCCGATAGTCGTTGCTATTTGAAGTGATTGAGTGTCTCGTGTGTGAAGTTCTGACTTGCACAAATCATTACTTACAATTATCTGAGGATTTGACGCCAGGAATGAAAGATTAAACTTTATTCCGAAGTAAATAAATTGATAAATTGGTGTAATAAGTTTGTCTAAACGTCTGTAACTCATTGGATCTCGTCTTGTGGGTTCAACATTAAGTTGGCTTCTTTGATCTTTTGCAAGTCTGATCTGTGTCATAATTCCGGCAGTCCGAGCAAGTTTCAGCAGGGAACGAGGCCGAAATGAGACTCTCACAGAATGATGCATACCCTCTGCATACTACGAATCTGCGCGTCTGCCGAGTTGTATTTAGTTCCTCTTCTTGTCAGACACGATCAAAGAAAAACACATGTTTATCCAATGGGATGCAATTTAGCAATGGGACTTTTTTTTACCATGAATGGAATTTTCTATGTCTTCTTTGATTAAGAGAAAAGTGCGAAGCCCATAGTCATTATTTTCGGCATGGAATCATGGAATATCTTGAAGTCATTTCCTATCATGTTTATGTGTTATTATCATGCTTCTGGTCGGCAGTGCATGCGAGAATGTGGTTAATTGTGGATAAAATCGCTCAAAATGAGCTTGCTGATATTTGGAGACTTGCCCAATGTGAAAGTGTTTAGCTTCATAGAGTACAGCGTATGAACATGATAGGAAACGACTTAAAGACATTCCATGCTAAAAATTATGACTCTGACCTTTTGTACTTTTCGCTTCATCTTCCAAAACATAGAAAATTTCATTTTTACTAAAAACTTCAATCGGCGTCCCTTCGGATGATTAACATGTTTTTTCTTTGATTGTCTGACAAGAAGAGAATCCAGGTCGGCAGACGCGCAGATTCGTTGTAGACATGAGGTGCACATCATTCTGTGAAAGCCTCATTTCCGGTCTTGTTCCCTGCAGACACTCGTGCTGGCTGCAGAATATCAAACCTCGATGTTTATATTTTTGATAAAATGACAAAACTAAGAAAACAATCGGAATATTAGCAACATTTCGTTTTATTGAAACTTCAACATTTTGGTAAAGGATGCAACAAAAGCAATGCTCACTCGAAATAGGTGCAATGCCAAGAAAAAATTATACACCAATAAAACAGCTCAGCTCCTCAAAGAACGTTTCGTGGCTTTCCTAAATTCTACACATGTAGCAGATCAGCTGTTTGGTGACGTTTCTTCATGATGAGCTTCTGCAAGTGAATAAAAAACGATTCCACCGACAGTGGAATCATTCACACATCTCAGATATTGCGTGATAGATTCCTTTAACCCTATCTGGCCTGGGGAGGGGCCGATTCGGCCCCGCCCTAGATACTTTTTAATCCCACAGCTGAACGTCTTTGTGTGAGAAGTCCACCTTCCGTGACTTTTCCTAACTTTTAATTGCGCATCTTTTAGGAGTAAAAGATTTAATTTTGGCCGTACGAGCTAAATGAAAACTAGTTACGACGCCTAAAAATCGTTGGAATTTACTTTCCGCTCTCATTTTAAACTTTTTCTCGAATAAATTAATGTGACACAAAATGTTGAAAAGTGTTGCATCTTAGACACAAATTAATGATTTTGATAACATCAAAGCCTTTTATAGTATGATATTGGGATAGTATTTGAATGCTTTTTAGTCTTATATCCTCCATATACTACTCATGAATAAATAGTAGAATAATGAAAATTTTGGAAAAACGCATCACTGTAATAATTGCGTATTTGTCTTCATTTAAGTTTCTTTGTGATAATATATTCTAGCTAATGATAGATAGCCAATTTGGAATGAAATTCTCGCACATGAAAAGAAAGACTTTTTACTGTTTCAATGTTTGAAATTTGAAATATTATTCATACAGCATCATTATACATGTATGAATAAAAGCAATAAATGAGCATTGATATAGCAAGAAACATGCCAGATAGAACACTTTCGGCTATGTTTTAGTATTTTTAACATTCCGAAGCGATTGGTTTTGCAACAATAAAAAGTATCTAAAATTTGTAAAAAATACACTTTCAAATTTTGAATTGCTATTTATAGCATGGAGAAATTAAAGTTTTGAAAAACCGACTCCACCACTGGAAAGATCATGCCCGAAATATAGTATGCGTGTAATTTCATTAAATTTGAGTATTTAGTTCATTAAATCTGAGGGGGGCGAATCGGCCCCTCCCCAGGCTGAGACAGTTAAAAAAAGCCCAGGTCAGATAGGGACCAATAAAACAGCTCAGCTCCTCAAAGAACGTTTCATGGCTTTCCTAAATTCTACACATGTAGCAGATCAGCTGTTTGGTGACGTTTCTTCATGATTAGCTTCTGCAAGTGAATAAAAAACAATTCCACCGACAGTGGAATCATTCACACATCTCAGATATTGCGTGATAGATTCCTAAGCTATGAACATCACAAATTCTCGCGTGATCTGACGAGGTACTGACGATATTTCTGCTTTCTTAACTGTTGCTGTGTTAATTATAACAAAACCAACGTTTCTAAGATGCCTGTGATGATCTACAGTACGACATCCATCATCAGGGAGAACGTGAAGACAAAGTAAAGCATTAAAATCACAACTGAAACAAATCACGTCATCTACACGGTAACTCTGCATGTGGAGAATCTCTGTTTAAAGAGAGCTTCACTTCCAGCTTGTACTTTCTAGGAACAAACGATTTCTGTGTTTCTTCTCTGCAGTGGAGACCTTGGCATTATTCCAGTCAACATGTTGGTCACGTGATAGACTGTGCTCTGATACAGCTGATTTCTCAGGTTGGAGTTAACGTAGAGCGGAATGATGCTGATTTCTTCTACATGTAGTATTACATTCACGGTTCATTCAGTGTCATGGCGGCGGCAGCTAAAGAGACTGACAATGGTTGCGCAGCGGCACCTTGCAAGTGTACATATTACAGTTTAAAGATGTGATCATTTTGATATACTAGGTTACAAAACATACAATACATTGTAGTACGTCAAAAATCTACACTGCTAACGTGATTGACAAAACGAACTCTTAAGATCTAGCCACATTGACTTAAACGAGGCAGAAATGAGAGGTTGAAGAGACCAGAGTCAACAAGCAGCTGTTATGCATTCTAGTCTGATATCTATGGATAAGATGTGAGACCATTTCTGTCGTTCTGAGTTATTCTGAGAGAACGGATAGCAGGGTTAGAGAAAACAACTTTGCTAATTGAAATTCAATTTTGAGAATCTTTACCGATCAAATCTGACCTTGCTTTAAAAGACCAGCGGTTGAAGAAGCATTTATATGACAGCGAGATGTCGTCAAATTTGGCCACATATTACAAAAACTGCAATTGAATTTCCGTTTCAATGATGCAGTCATGAATTCAATCAGCGACACGGCTTCAGAATCACCTCAGCTTGCAGGGTAGTTGAACGGTAATAATACTCCACGATTTCGGACGAGGGTGAAGACAAATATCAATCAACAGATTTCATCTCCCAACGGTTGCAAGCTGTCAAATATGGCCACAACGTATTTCGAAGCTGTGATACATTTGGGTGACGAATGTTTGACAAGATGTAAACACATCCGTGGGAATCTAGGGTTGACACACGTTACGCCGATGAAATTGTAGAGAAATATCGTTTCAAAGGAGGTCAATCCGAGTTTATCAACGTCGAATGACGTGTCCGAATGATAGATTCAAAAGCTGATAATGCACGATAACGTACTGCCTGCCTGTCGTCTTCCAATTATGTTTGTGGTCGGTGTCGAGTCTGGATCCTTGAGATCGTCAGTCACACCTCCCTACCCCTACACCACGGACGTCCTTTCCACCTGCCTGCGGACTTCTAATGATGTTTGTGGGCGGTGTCGAGCCTGGATCCTTGGGATCGTCAGTCACACCTCCCTACCCCTACACCACAGATATCCTTCCAACTTGCCTGCGGACTTCCAATTATATTTGTGGGCGGTCTCGAGCCTACATCCTTGAGATCGTCAGTCACACCTCCCTACCCCTACACCACAGATATCCTTCCAACTTGCCTGCCGAATTCTAATGATGTTTGTGGGCGGTGTCGAGCCAGGATCCTTGGGATCGTCAGTCACACCTCCCTACCCCTACACCACAGATATCCTTCCAACTTGCCTGCGGACTTCCAATTAAATTTGTGGGCGGTCTCGAGCCTACATCCTTGAGATCGTTAGTTAGACCTCCCTACCCCTACACCACGGATATCCTTCCAACTTGCCTGCGGACTTCCAATTATGTTTGTGGGCGGTGTCGAGCCTGGATCCTTGAGATTGTTAGTCAGACCTCCCTACCCCTACACCACAGATATCCTTCCAACTTGCCTGATGACTTCCAATTATGTTTGTGGGCGGTGTCGAGCCTGGATCCTTGAGATCGTTAGTCAGACCTCCCTACCCCTACACCACGGATATCCTTCCAACTTGCCTGCGGACTTCCAATTATGTTTGTGGGCGGTGTCGAGCCTGGATCCTTGAGATCGTTAGTCACACCTCCCTACCCCTACACCACAGATATCCTTCCAACTTGCCTGCGGACTTCCAATTATGTTTGTGGGCGGTGTCGAGCGTGGATCCTTGGGATCGTCAGTCACACCTCCCTACCCCTACACCACAGATATCCTTCCAACTTGCCTGATGACTTCCAATTATGTTTGTGGGCGGTGTCGAGCCTGGATCCTTGAGATCGTTAGTCAGACCTCCCTACCCCTACACCACAGATATCCTTCCAACTTGCCTGCGGACTTCCAATTATGTTTGTGGCCGGTGTCGAGCCTGGATCCTTGAGATCGTCAGTCACACCTCCCTACCCCTACACCACAGATATCCTTCCAACTTGCCTGATGACTTCCAATTATGTTTGTGAGCGGTGTCGAGCCTGGATCCTTGAGATCGTCAGTCACACCTCCCTACCCCTACACCACAGATATCCTTCCAACTTGCCTGCGGACTTCCAATTATGTTTGTGAGCGGTGTCGAGCCTGGATCCTTGAGATCGTTAGTCAGACCTCCCTACCCCTACACCACAGATATCCTTCCAACTTGCATGCGGACTTCCAATTATGTTTGTGGGCGGTGTCGAGCCTGGATCCTTGAGATCGTTAGTCACACCTCCCTACCCCTAAACCACAGATATCCTTCCAACTTGCCTGATGACTTCCAATTATGTTTGTGGGCGGTGTCGAGCCTGGATCCTTGAGATTGTTAGTCACACCTCCCTACCCCTACACCACGGACGTCCTTTCCACCTGCCTGCCGACTTCGAGTGATGTTTGTCAGCGGTGTCGAGCCTGGATCCTTGGGATCGTCAGTCACACCTCCCTACCCCTACACCACAGATATCCTTCCAACTTGCCTGCGGACTTCCAATTATGTTTGTCGGCGGTGTCGAGTCTGGATCCTTGGGATCGTCAGTCACACCTCCCTACCCCTACACCACGGATATCCTTTCCACCTGCCTGCCGACTTCGAGTGATGTTTGTCAGCGGTGTCGAGTCTGGATCCTTGGGATCGTCAGTCACACCTCCCTACCCTTACATCATGGATTTCCCGTCTTCCTTGAAATGCTTTTTTAATGTGAAATCAATGAACACATGAAACTAACTTAGCTGACCATTTAGGACAGCAATAAATTACACCATACACCGCTTATTATTAGAATGATGATGTAGAAACTAAGAGCTTTACTGTAAATAGAATATTTAAATCTTGAGTTGCATCGTCATTTGAAAAATGGGAGCAGACCTGAATATCTACCATTTCATCCAATAACAGGAATCATCAGCGCACATCTCTCAACATGGATACAACTCCCTATTTTAAGTCGTAGCCATGCGTAGTAAATTTGAGATCTGCAATTATCTAGTTATTAAAATTTTGACGGGTATCCACGACTTCTACTCATTTCCACTTATCAGCAGTATAAGAGCTGGTTATAATTTCGGTTTGGAAGACGAATCCATGAAACCTGTCATACGATCAAATTTGAGTTTTGACTCCGACCCCGGGACGCATCATATTCCTCCTACCAGCGAACTTGGGATGAGATGTGAGCTGTTGATGAAAACAGATGAGGAAGATGTCAGACTTGTTGTCGCCGGGTTGACCGATGAATCAAACCATGTGACCCCGAGAACTCCCAGACAATGAGGAAATGGAGAGAGAGAGAGACTCCGACAGACGCAGGATGACTGACAGCCTGCAAAGTGCAGCAGACGGAATCGGAGCAAATCGTCGGAGCAATGAAATCAACAAGATTCAGCACGAAGGGTCTACAATGAGAGAATCACTCGCACCTGGACATGCCTCTGCATATTTTAACACTTGAATGCAACTGCTTACACAGCGAGTGTTGTGGAATGTACTTCATGCAAATTCGGAGGACAGCCGTTTGAAAGCAAAACACTTGAGACTTGAATCAAAGTCCTGACGTGAATTTCAAGAGTATTCAAGAATGAATTGAGTTGCCGAGAAGGGCTAGAACCAAACAGATCCACTGTCAGATGGCGATTTTCACTGTCAGATGGCGAATCAATGTCTGATTGAGAAAGTATGCGGTCCTATACAGCAAAGGAAATATGATGATGAAAAGGTAGAACAAAATCATTAATAGAAAGCGTATACCTCGTCCACACCGCAAAAGAAATACTATGTGATGGTTTCTATTTGAAGACAACAACAACGCATTGGTTTTCTCCATCGTGCCAGCAGCTATCTTCCACCACAGACTGTCTGCTATCCTTACAAGTCCACTATTCGTCATCTGATGGAGTATTGTTGTCATCTGTGGGCAGGCGCCCCAAAAACACATCTTAACCTCCTTGAACGGGTTGAGAAACGTGTCAAGAATCTTATGGATGAAAAACTTGCTAACAAGTTGCAGCGCTCTCCGTCAGACGGGATGTTGCTTCACTCAGTCTCTTCTACAGGTACTATTTCGGTAGAAGCAACTCTGCAGTAAATGAGTGCGCACCCAAACCTAAGATCTTCTCCAGAAGCACACGCAGAGCTAATGTACTTACATGCTATCATGTGAGCCTAGAGCGTGTACGTACTGTGAGTCGCTCGAAAAGCTTTTTTGTTCGCAGGACACAGCAGTGGAATCAGCTTCCCCAGACCAATGCAAGCTTGATACTTTCAAGAGGCGTGCGAACAGGTTTCTGATGGTGACAACTTGATCAGATTAGAAGATCTGCTTTTTCCTTTATTTATTTAAATCAATACAATTGATTAGTTTTTCATTGAGTAACCCCTAGCTTCGTTCATGGTTAATAGCTGCGCTTGGGGTGAAAATTCTGTAAAACCAGACGTTGAGGAGAGCGTCTCAGTTCTCCATAGAGAAGAAGTGTAGAAGTAATGTAACTAAGCATGCGAATACCACAAACACTGAATATAATGTGGAAGAAAGGTGATACATATATACGAACGCAAAATGTAGTAACTAAGTAAGAATTGAAAACAGTGTAACTTGTCACGGTAAAAATAGAAATACAAAACATGATGATAATTTCACGATAACGCAGCAGAAATAGACGAACCCCATTCAAATTGTTGATTCTCTATAGAGGTCAGTGGAAGTTTATTGACCGGGCCATTGAATGCTTCAGAACCAGCAGAATTCGGAAATACCTCCCAAGGAAGCCTATTCCACAGCTCTGATGCTCTATGAAAGGAGAGCACCTCTTGAGATGCTCAACCCTACAACGAGGATTGGAAGCAAGAAGGATTAGCGTGGTCATTTCCGCATCTGGTAAAAGAGCGAGGGCGTGCAGCAAGTTCATCACAACAAAGCCCGTGACAGAGCGTGATAGAGCTCGTGAACATGTCTCGAGAATTCAAACAGCAGTGAAAAAGCGATTCTATCTACTAAGGAAGCTACGTCCCCTTATTAGCAAAACTGACCTCCACCCAGTATACACCAGCTGTATCCGTAGTGTAATGGAATACGCGTCGTCTACTTTCGTTGGACTCAACAAAACTTTGTCTGAAAGACTTGAGAAAATTATACATTGTATTTCAAACTTACTCGCATCTCATACATTGTTGATTGTGTAACTTACATGTCATGTGTTTCGATTCCTATTATGAAAAAATATACGCTTCTTATCAGGGATGAGGAGTCCAATCATTTTGATAGGACTCCGACTCGGGGGGGCTGACATGACTCCGGGTGGCAAGCATATATAGCCTAGTTTTTTGAAAAAACTGGTAACCTACATTATAGATCAGAGTTGGAAAAGTCGGAATTGGAATTGGAATTGACGATATTTAAATCTACTGGAATTGGAATTGGAATTGACCTTGATAAACCTCAGTTCCACTTTTTCGATAGACCTGTGATAAATCTATTTGTACAAAAATTGAAATCACAGTATTCGGCCGTTGTGTTAGCTGCACGCAGAGATAAGAGAGAGAGAGATAGATCGACAGAGATAGTTTTATTCTATTGTTGAATAATGGTGCTAATTGTGACTTCGATGGGCCTACAGCCGCGGACCATGTTATTTCAGAAATTAAGCAAACAATGAAAAGACAATCAACTTTGTTCAATCTTTTATTTACTTATTTATCAAGTAAGATAATTAATCAAAATAAAGCAATTGTTGAATTTAGTTATTGATAGGAAAAGCACGAAAATTGGAGATTAACTTGATTATTATAGACACGAAAAACAATCGGTTTGGAAAGAGGAAAATTAACCCTGCATTAAAGGGCAGCCTGTCGGTTCAAATCACAATATAGACAGTGTCAACAAATTATTCTAATAATTAATGATTCAATTAAAATGGCAATGACATGAAATAGTATTCAACTTCCAATCACAACAATTGACAATACTAATTTTCAAGACTATAGTTATACAAATACGATACTCAACGATAAAAGAAAAACTTTAAACTTGCAGATCACTTCTTGATGTTGTATTCACTTCAATTCGATCGGACTCACTTATACCAAAATAATATCATAAATATCATGAATATCAGTGTCACTTATACCGTCAATCTTCAATCGCGCTCGCTGATGTGTTGCCGCATACGCTACTGTGTTGTTGTTGTTGCTGGTAGGCAGTTGTAGTTGTTACTTCTGTAGTCAAGTTACACCGCGAGAGCCCGGAGTTCTTCTAACAGCTACTGAAGATGTCGTATGTGTTGTTGTTGGTAGTTGTTGTTGTTTCAATTTCTCATCGTGTCTAATTTATGCAAATTTTTGACACTTGACGATAAATCCACTTTCTTTTGAAAATTGAAAGAGTTGCCTTTAATCTCTGCTCGTTAGCTGTCGACCCGACCACATTTCGTTCTTATCACGGAATTTTTAATCTCCTTTTTTAACATGGATCATTAATCAGTTTTCATGATATCATTTTTATCGTCGTTTTTTCTTTCATCAACAATCACGTTATTCGCACATTGAATTTTCTTCTGTCAGTTTATTAATAGATTTATTCGCATCTCTCTCTCTCTCTCATAGAAGTAGATAATAGTACACTAGAATGGAAGTTTGATATCTTGCCTATGTACAATGATGGCACATGGAAAAATCTATGGTTTGTAGATCAGATTCGATCTGAAACATTGTATCATAGTCAAACTATTTGCCAAGTTGGTTGTGGAAGTTGTTGACAGCAAATTGCAGGATTTTTATGAAGATTATATTAAGTGAGATGGTGGCATTGTTTCATGTGGTGTAGCCTACTATTCCCTGGGTTTGTATATTGTGTCGATTTGCAGCAGTCATTAACAACTATTTTTCAAAATTCGAATTAAAAATTGGTCCACAAAGTCATAATTGAAAGTGGGCGATGCACTGGTTGTAAGAATATCTCAAGAATTCAATAGAAAAAATTCTAAATATAGGATGATTTTCATACGGTTAAGAAACCTAGCGCTTTTGTCGAATAAACACATTGAAAGCTTCTTCACCGACAATAATTTCTCAGATAAGTGAATAGTCGCTGGAACTTTTCAATTAATCATTAAATGACACATGTGATATAGTGTGATGATATTTTGGAAGCTGATATTCGAAAGCATGTAAAGATTTTGGAAATTGTTCAAATATAGTGAACAGGGGATCCCTTTCAAGTAAAAGGAATACTCTGAGATTTCTTGACCTCTGATTTCAAGCTGGAGCAATGTATGTTTTGCATATCGACATTACAAGTTGCATATGTGACTGATAAAACTCTTGATAGATTATAGGAGCGATATTTCAAAATGATGAACGTACAGAACGTTTTACAGGATTTCTTTCTTTGTCATCCTGTCGCCGCAGTATTTTGTAAATTCATTATTGCTTTTGTGTACATGATCTTTGGGCAAGGGGCAGCAATCCAGATCACAAATTGGCTTGATAAATATAAATACAAATAAGAAAACATGGAAACCAGCTCGCACAATTTGCTTTTTGCCCCAACTAAGTTCCCCCGGCGTGTGCCATAATTTTCATGCAATTTCTATTCTAGGACTTTCTATGGTACTGTTAATTTCTATGCTCTCTCTCTCTCAGCGTTTGATTCTTTGCTGGCCGTTAATTTTCTTTTCTCTTTTTCACAAGATGTTGAATATCTCGTTTACGAAACGAAAATGGCGTAGGCTGACCGGCTACATATATACATGTACATGTACACAAGAAATATGAACTATGAACATGAGATTGCACATGGGAACGGCACACAGGAATGTCGAGGATAGGATGCGGGCACATATGGGTTAGATTGAAGCGAGGAAACTTTAGATACATTAACATATGCGCGTCATGCAATTATCGGAATTGAATCTCATTATGGAATTGGAATTGAATTGAACTGTTTCGACTGGAATTGGAATTGAAATTTCTGCTCTGGAATTGGAATTGGAATTAAAAAATTTCAGTGGAATTTTTCCAGCTCTGCCTATAATACAGCACACCATTGTAGACAATGTAGACCAATTTTATGAGGCAAATTGCTCACAATCCACAGGCCATCGAGCCCAGCGCACTCTGTGGTCTATCATACAAGAATGGCATACAGTTGTCATTGTTCAGTTTGATGATGCTTTGAATGACAAATGATTTGACTGAAATCTCGTGGATAATTCAAATTCTTGAAAAATACGCATTGAAGTGGAAATCAACAGATTGTTATTCTCCTGCCGAGCACGTCCGTAGGTGTGAGAAACATTTCAATCGGGTGACCTAGCATGCTTCAACTAACAGAGCTATTCATCAGTCATGCTAGTGGGTGTCCCATGGGACCAGGACAGTGGGCTTAGACCCATTTCTGCCACAACCTCGTACAGATGATAATGGTGCTAAAAAGCACAAGTCTAAACATTAGTCACCACTACAGTAGCAGGCCTAGAAAAGATTGAAATTTATCAAATCAAGCTATGATGATCAAAGGCATACACGGCTGTGCATGAAGGGGAAGTATGAGAGACAGGTTGAATAATGACCATCACTTAACGGGGTGTATTTTGAATATTCGTTCTTCTTCAGTGGAAACAGACTGAGCCTTGAATTCGTGACATTCTGTCCCATCAAGAACTGGCATTATATTGTCCGCATTACATCGCAAAATGAATGATTCTTAAAGCCATCCTGATCACAGGAGAACACGATACAACATGTGACATGATTTGTAACCATTTAGAAAGTCTGCGACTACTGGATGCGTCCAAGTCATGTGATTATTTCTGTGAATTCTAGCTGAGTTGATCGGAATTCTCTCAAATGTGATTGAGTAGTATTGTTTCCGTGTTTACTTGTTGTGTTTACCGTTCAACATTCCATTCGGAGAAACACAATAGAACATACGTAGACACGAACAATGAACTTATTAGCGTCTCAACTGGAATAATAAAATTCCTTTCCAACACACGGTAAGAAATCATTGAAATATCCAGCTCAGGATAAGGGCGTCGTGTATCTTGGCAATGAGATGAAACTGCATTTGCAGGTGACGTGCACGGTGTCTCGATATTCGCTGCGACACACAGTTCTATCAAAAACTTGATCCCATACCTCATTTAAGTACGCTGAGACTTCGATAGAAATATTGTGGGAACCGCTTGCATATTGTAGAGGTTTTTCAAAATGGCTGCCATAAAACATCAGAAAGTAACTAAATCTCAATAATTTGAAAAAGTCGAAGGCAACAAATATTCTCCACCACAAGAAATTTTGTTGCAGAAAATGTTTCGTGTCATCGATTATTTCAAGCAATCACTTTTGATGTTTGTGGCGGTCATTTTGAATTACAAATTTTGATTACAAATGGCTTTACTAAACGTCTTAAATACTTGGAGGAATTCAACGTAGCAAAGTGCGTCAAGGTAACAAAGTTAAAAAAAAACAAGCTAATGACTAGTTAATTTTCAATAGGTACAAAATGTGATTTAAAAGAAAATTTTTATATCCTAAAATGTCTAAAAATTTTAAAAATACTTACTAGAAGGACAAACAACGCTTCTCCTCTCCTCATTTGTGATGAATTGGCGAGTAAGCCGTTCTGTTCAAAATTATGTTTATCACTTATATATTGAAAAGATCCTATTTAACAGTCTGCCCATTCAGATGATAAGAGGACAGGTCTGTTTCCAATCAAAATACCAGATCTAGCTAACACAGATGGATTACGCTATCAAAAAATCTACCAGGTGTGTAAGAGAATTAATATCAGTTCCTTTTAAAGCTAAAACGTGAAATAGTATACAAAATAAAGTGTATACAAAATATGCATACAAATTATTTGACTATTTTTAATGAGGTCATCAACAGGAACTTGGTCAGGACGATCGCGTTTCGACCGCTTCATCCTGGACGCTCAAACCCGACCAAGCGCGAAGAGAGAATAGATCTTTGCACGGATGTCTATGAACCATAGTTATCGACCTATCTATGAGTCATAGACATCGCGAACATTTGAAAGAATTATGATTGATAGAGAGCCTCGAGCACAGGCAAAGACTCACTCATCCCTTCTTGCGTCCTTGTTTCCAGAAGATCGTGGGCTAGATGGATTCTGCTCGATTATTGACCCCTATTTCAGCCGATCGTGGCGCCCGCTACCTGGCCTCGGAAGCACTTAAGGTTTTTAATCTCTTCCTGTCACCCTTTTACCATCCGCGCAGCTTTTCTGAACCATTCTGACTCATCTCTTCTCACCACGTGGCCACACCAACGTAGTCTTTCCCCCACGATGCTTGTGATGCTCTCAAAAATAGGGAGCCTTGCAGACAAACCCTCATCCGCAAGCACGAGCACTTTGTCTGCGGATGCGGAGTGGGTGTGAGCAGAATTTTATCACTGCGGGTGAATGGTAGGTGAAAAACTTGGGAACACGACACTTCAAATTGACACATTTACCCGTTTATCAATGTTTTTTGTCAACACAGCATTGTCGTTTTCTTGTCTGATGGAGTATTGTTGCCATCTGTGGCCCAGCACCCCCAAAAACCAGAGGTGCAACCTCGACTTCGCAGACCTCGATCTTGACCTCAATTAAGCAGATTTTAATCGAGGTGGGACTGAACAGTAGTCAGATAATTGCAGAAAGTTTTAACCATTCATAACTTTTTATTTGTTCTTTTGTTTTCCATGCTGATTTTCTCCTTTACGCCCACTTATTGGATGCTTCGGACATAAGAATCTTGAATAAACACATAAAATCTGAATGATTGTAGCAAGTACTATGGAAGCATGCATGTAGAAATATACTTATAGTTCCGTCACCAGGACGAGTTTCTGCATGGAACCAGACCGAAGATGAGGCTTTCACACCATGTTGTACACCTTATGATAGCCACCACGAAAATGCGCGCCTTCCGATTTCTGTCTGTAGAGTTCCTTTGATCTACAGACAAGATCAAAGAAAAATACATCTTAATTGAAGGAAAATTGAAGTTTTCGACCATTGTATCAATTGGGTGTGTCTACTCCGACTATTCGAGATCTATTGACTCTAGTACCGTACATTTTGGCAAGATATATCTTCATATCATGAAGTCACGTGACCATTTAACTTCACCTACAAAAACTGAACATATTTGGATTCAGCAAACATCTTAGTAAGCATCTCAAACATCAAGCATCTAACCACATTCTAGAAAATGTCACACATAGAAGTTGTTTCTAGCACTTGATAGAATACGATAGTAAGACACATCGTGCCTAAAATAATGACGCTAGAGTTAATGGATCTCGAATAGTCGGAGTAGACACACCAAACTGACATATTGGTCGAAAACTTCAATTTTCCTTCAATTAAGATGTCTTTATATTTTATATTGTCTGTAGATCAAAGGAACTCGACAGAAATCGGAAGGCGCGCATTGTACAACATGCTGTGAAAGCCTCATCTTCGGTCTCGTTCCACGAAGAAGCTCGCCCTGATAGCGGGACTATAAGTATATTTCTACATGCATGTTTCCGTAGTATTTGTTGCAATCATTCAAACTTTATGTGAGAGTATACACGTATATCTAAATCTCTATTCAAGATGCTTGTGTTCAAAGCAAGCACTTGTCGAGATTGGACGTGAGGCGTCATGCCGCTATATACTTTGAATGAATTTTGTGACTCTTTTAATTTACAAAATTGTTTTGTGACCATTTTCCGTCATACATTGAATAATGCTTTTAGCCTTTCCGTAAACAACTATCATTTTCTATCTGAAATTCATGAAAAGCTACTTTAGGTTGTGCACAAATTTAATTAGTATTTTTGCAGACAACGTTAACCAATGGCTCTGCAACTGTTTGGATGAAACACTCATTTTTTCTGTTGAGAGTGAGTAGCGAAGAATGCAAACATTACAGAAAAATTCTACAGGATTGCAACGGGTATTGCGCATAGAACTGAAGTCTTAATTGTTTGCTGTCCATCACATCTGTTAGTCCTTTGTATGCATTATAATCAAGGATCACAACTGCTCCGAACGAAATGGTACTTCAGGATTTTGTTGATCCGTGATAACTGATAACGGGTAATCAACTAAAGAATAGTCTCAACTTCTAAGGTGAATGGCTTTCGTTTTGGCACGCATTCGTCGATTCACTAGTTGCACGGTAAATGGATGACCGCAATAGTGCACAAAAAATCAGAACGCAGAAGCGCTGTCAACCGGCTAACCGGGAATTCAAAAAGTTGAAGGCGGTGATTCACAGGAAACATAACGCATTAATTCCTTCGGATATTATCCAGAAATATAGAAATTGATACATCAAGGTATAAAAGATTATGCCAGAGTCGTATAATGATGGTTGATGCTAATTTTATTGCTCAAATTCTGTTACCATGCCAATTGTCTCCTCATTGCATAATACTTCAGGTGATAAACTACATATGTAGACTGGTGGGCGGAATCTTATGAAATGACATTCAAATTTGTTTAAATTAACAAAATCATTTGGAAAGGCTCATAGCAAAGGCAAATCAGCTGAGTCCATTGGACATGAAATTTTATTAGAATTGGAGTTGAACTTCCAGATTTATATTGAAATGAAAATCACAAAACTACACATGTAGTCTGTCTGATGGGCTGATGAGGGTTTGTATCAAAGAAGGTCATTGATGTTCCAAAAAGTCATTTTCTCTCCAGACACATCACGAATGCTTCTAACAGACGTTTCGAAAGTAGAGATCGTTTTTCATGATTTTCGTCTGTTTGCGAAAGGGAAACAAACAGACAAATTCTTGTCTCCACATTGGGAACATCATGTTTGTATTGAATAATCATTGTTTGCAGAAGTAGTACTTTTGCGGTTATTCCTACGTGCTCCTGCTATCTGCAACGAGACATCCACCATAACACTGGGATGGCAGAACAGGTTGAATCCGACTGCCATTATCGACATAATTTTCTTCCCCTAAAGCGATTAACGTGGATTACAGATATTTCAGCAGCGAAATGGATATTGCATTTCTCTACTGCTACTCACAAAATAATGATAGCAGCATCGAGATCACAGCCGTTATGTGATACAGAAACAAAAAACATGACGAGGAGATGAGAAGATTTTGTGATTTGGTATTTTACAAATTACTGTATACTTGCGTAGTTCTCAAAACAGTTTATTAACAGCTCATCAATTGGATTGGAGTTTGTCATGAATCACTTTAAAGGAAGAGATGAAGATGAGAGAGAAATATTTTCTCACTCCGCGTGTTAGGAAGCTTTCATCTGACGTTATGTCTGACGGCCCAACTAGGGCGGGAGGCAGGCGTCACATCGCCACATCAGAAGACTTGGACACCGAGAGAAGTCATTGAATAATCGAATTCATCAAAAGTATCGTCGCACACGCATTGTTGATCCTTGCAATGTCGAAAGAAGACTGGGAGAGCTGTAGAATCAAAAAGCGTTCCCATTTCCTCTCCATCAAAGCTAGGTAAGGAGTCTGTCACCTGACAGTTCAAATGTGACTGAACTTGGATCTGATCCCTGCAAGTTGGCTCTCCGGATAGCGCTTTGGTAAGATACTCAACAAGAACGTGATGAAGAGGAGCAAACAGAACTGTCACAAGCTAAGTTAATTGCTTTCTTTGTGCTGTTTATTGACCAAAACTGAATACCCAACTACTTTCCGTACAAAGGTAGAAAATGGATTAAATTCTGACAGGACGGATCATTAATACGACAAAAGTTTATCACTCATTGAGAAGCTTTAAAAGTTTTGATTTGTAATTAGTCTGTTGGTTGATATTTTGACAACATTCGAAATTTCGAGGATTTTCAGGATTCTCAATTTAAATCTGCAACGATTTTGGTATCTACAGGGTGGGCGGAAAAGTTAGTACCTATTTTCAAATGTCTCTAATTCGTTAAGTACTGTTCAGGTCCGCATTATATTCAAGCTTGATGTGTATCAGGGCTAGCCATTTTTCTCTTCAAAGTTTCGTAGATAGAAAAATGGCAAGCCCTGATACACATCAAGCTTGAATAGGCACTAACTTTCCGCCCACGATGTAGTTTTGTGTAAATTTTGTTGAGTGTATCAACCTTCAACAGATGCAACCACCACGAGACATGTTTCGGGGTGTTGGGCAACGTGCAAGCATACCCTCTAACCACAAGGCCACCGGACCATCTGTTGAGAACGTGAATTAGCCAGGAAGGCACTGCTTAACGCAGGCACGTGGATGACAGATTGTATTCTGCGCTGATATTGCGGCGCTTAAAGCAGGAGCTGCTCAATACATGCTTTTGACGAATAATTACAGATTGTTTCATAAAAAATGGATCACCCTTAAACATCGCCTTAACTTCAACTTTGTCTAACTCCGCCAAACTTGAACGAATTTCTCTGAAATTTGGAATATATGTCAGTTGTGCTTACTAATATCATTGTTGGAAATTTCAAGCATGAATATTGAGTTGTTTTCCTGTTATAGATAAAAAAGTAGTAGATAATTTGATCTTCATTTAGCAATGTTATACAAAATCATACCTCACTCTTATAAAATTACATTTGCTTCCTTTGTTATGCAATATGTTGTTCTACAAGCCAAAAGCTATCAAGCAAAACAAAAATAAAGAAAATCGGTCAATCAGAGCCAGTATAGCACCATTATTCATCAACAATAATGTAACTGCTACATGTGATTAACTGGACTTCATGTTCCATAGCTTCCTGACTTCGTTGCGGTGGTGTTGGCAGCACTCCTGATTGCCTTCAGCTAGAAATCTATCTCTTACCGGTTGAAAACAATACAAAGCACAAATGAACAATAACGAGATCGCATTCACAAAAGGCAAAGTGTCAGCCTTGCTAGAACTAGGCTTTTCTTTGCGAGCTACAAGCAAGCGACTAAATGTCCCTTACACAAATGTGCATGAATGGCATAATGATGCTTTTCGACTCTGTCGTAAAGAGGGCTCTGGCCGTCCACGCAAAACATCCAAACGTAGAGACCGCCTAATTTTGAGATTTGTTAAAATTGATCCAAGTCTCTCGTTAACTGAGATGGCTGCACTAGTCTCGTTCTCCTGATCTGAATCCCATAGAAAATGTATGGAGTATTCTAAAACGTAACGTTCATCGTTCACTGCTACCTACAGATGGCGTATCACGACTTACAACACTGTTAAAAAGAGAGTGGAGAAAGTTAGATCAGTCAAAAATCAACGATATCATCGAATCAATGCCTAGACGAATTGGTAATGTCATTGACAATAAGGGTAGGGCCACAAAATATTAGCTTCTTAAGAACCGTTACTGTATCATAGCTTATCAGATTATATAAGGACATTTAAATATATTAGGGACATGAAATAACATGAAAAATGCTTTCTGTATCATACTTATGTTTTATTTAGTCAAATTTTAGGATGATCCACTTTTTATGAAACGGACTGTAGTTGAATGAAATTTGCGAAAATAAATCTTGGTCAACATTAGCTCTCTAACAAGATAACAAAAGCAAATGCTCAGAATTTCATTTTCCACAATCGAGTCCGAAGTTGGATGGAGGAATCTTCGTAGCTAAAACAAGCACACCTCCAACATGCCTTCACGAGCATCATCAGCAGTATACAGTCCGTTTACACTACTTTAACACTGCATTCAAGACCTTTTTGTGTTACTCTCTGCTGTCCAACGCAAACCTCAAATGAAGACATCGAAACGCATGCCCATCACAGGCCTCCACGAACAAAACCCATTCGTCTGAAACATCATTTCTCCGCTTCTGTAGATAATGGTGAATAGTAGATGAATTTTCCCTTTAATGTCGCGCTGTACTTTGGGTCTACTGTCAAATATCCTGGTCTACTGATTCCGTGTATGTGGACCAATAAAGAAATACTTACTTGATGAAACAATAGACGGTTGCGTTGTAAAGAGAAACTGAATGCTCATTATCAGGACATCTGGGGCGACTACACAGAAACAACGCCAGGCTAACACATCTCCAACAGGATCGCTAACCTATTGGTGGTGCGCACAGAATGATTGGTTACGGCAAGTCAGTCTTGATTAGTGATCGCTAACTTTATGGCAGCCTATCTGTGATTGGTTTCTGTAAGCATCAACAGGTTGTTATTGTGAATCGTGACCTCATCGCAGATGACGTTGGCTTCGTCATCGGACTGATCCCAGCCTAGAAATCATAGAAATTGACAGCAATAAAACCTCTAGAATGGAAATTAAGCTTCATGCAATGCACAATAACGGCACATAAATCGCACGCATTTTCACTTAGATGCACCTGCCAACGTCTGTATCATTGGGTTAGAATCAGTCACATGAGTAAATCGAAGCCTTTAATTGGTTCTTCATGCCCCAACTTAGTTCCCCCGGATGTGCCGCGACCTTGAGTCAATTTCCATTCTAGTGAACTTCAGATAAACAGTTTATTTCTATGCTAGAAATCGTGTTATTTTCATGCATAGATCTATAAGCAGGAGATTCATACACAGTTCCTTCTTGTCGACAATCTAGACACAGTTACGTCAGGCCCTAGATTTCGGGCCCAGCTAGGATGAGAAAGGCTCAGCTTCAGGTGAATCACGAGAAAAGTTGCAAATAAAAAAAAAATTATCGACAAGAACTTTGGTCTTTGAAGAATTTCTTTGGAATAAGCAGGATATTGATAACTTCCCTGAAGCGCGTGCGCTTACATGCGTGTAAAAAAGAATGACAATCTTATCATGCGCTGCATGACAATGACAATAGCACTCATTGTGTTTCCGCTATGTGGTTACTGACATAGCCGGCACGCGTAAATAAGGAAACTCTGTCAATATAGTTATGACTAATGACAATCAGAAATTGCCATAGAAATCCGACACTGTAATAATACAGCAATAGAACGGCCATTGACACTGAAAACAATAGCTCCGTTGTCATGCATGGATAGAAACAAAGCTCTAAAACTCCTCTGTGCGCACCATACCGAGATTAAGTCTCCGACAATTGTTAGAGATTTGTTAGACACAAGCAACTCACTGTCTAACATTGTTTCTTCGCGGTCACCCCTGGCTTCTGATCTGTCTAACAGCAGGTTCAATAACACTCGTCGTATTGCTCTGAATCATTCACGCCCATATGAAGTTTACTGAATTTCGAATGTTTCAGCAGACGAATATCACATCAAAAAGGAATAAATCTTGGCATAAAATTATAGACTTGAGATGTCAATTTGATGATTAATCATGTCAGAATTCAAATATCTCCAATCTTTCCACCTGTCTAGAGACTAATTGGGCGCACATTGTGTTTTTAAAGTTTTTTAGGGAAAAGCGTTGAATCCCCCACAGTGAAATCTTACAGTGTCAAGAGAGCGCGATGTCATTGGATCAGATCAAAAAGATTAACCAAATCAATGCAGAATAGAAATCCCAAAGTACTCAAAGTAAAATATATTAGCGACGGAACTAATACGAAAACATGCGCTGTTATTAGGAATGATTAAGGCGCTACCCTAGTCCATACAACAATCTCTTACAAATACAGGCTGAAAAATAGGCCAATTAACATATCAGTGGCAACATTTCTAGCGGTTAACCGATCATTAAATCTGCATGAGTGTGAATTCTGCTGCAACTAATACGTCGGCAAGTCCAGTCGGTCTTTTAAATCCCGTTTCGTGGAGGAGACTCATTCATTCAACAGTGAAATTGATAGCACTATATATAGATGACTACAAATTTCTGTGAAATCAAATCATGCTGTACCTATTGTTACTTCACTATAGATACCTTGGAAATGATGGAGTCCGGTGGACGCTGGTTGAACTTCCCATGAACAAAAATACATCGAGATGAGGTTCTTCGTTGAGCTGAAGTTTGTTCAGTCTCAACAGCAAACGGATCATGGGTTCAGCCTAACTTAATTCCCTACGAAGTATTCTGACCACTGTTCAATAAAACGAAAGTGACGTGATACTACTGATACAAGCGTTAGTAGTAGAGTGTATTAGTATGAGAAAACATTTACAGACTTTTTCCTACAGAAAAAAAGTTTAGCAGAAGTAAAATCACAGAAATAGATTCATCTGTGCACGTATTTAGTTTCTGTGCACGTCTTTTTGCTCACTTAGTGAGTTCCGCGATGCGCCGGCGAGTTCGAGTTAATCACACTTCTAGCAAACCGAAACAGATAAACAAGATATTTCATTCTGTAAGTAAAATATTACTTCAGGTAAGGCTATCGCAAGTCCCATGCAATACGCTACCGTGTGTCTGAGAGTCGCACTGTGGCAGGGAGGTCTAGTAGTTGTCTAGTTTTTTCAGCGGTGCACCCAAATGGATAATTTTTGACGAAGAATTTTATTTGCATTCAATTTGAATCTAACGTTCAGGGAAATTTCTTCTATCATTCAGCGCACGTCTCCCTCGGACTTCAAGTTCATGAAAATCTCCGAATCGTTGGAACGGGAGATGGACAGCTCACTCGACAAGACATTTCCCACACTAATATTCGACCTGAATTCTGTACACAAATCAATCTCAATTGGTGCTCAAACGGGACTTCGTTATACATTTTCAGTATCAGACGTTTCATCATGAAAACCATTTCAGAGATACATTTTTCGGTGTTGTATATGGTAGAAAGATGAGCTAGTTATTTCAATGAACAGCATTATTTGAAAGAGCACACGAAGAGTTTTGTGGAAATATTTGCGTCATTCTAAACGAGGAAGGACTCCCGGAATCTCCATCCACTTCCCAAGTCCAAGTTAATCAAAGCAAAAACAAGGCTTCACAGCACCACAATCCCGGTCATTCATGGAATGTAGAAAACTGAACAACATTATTTGCATAGATTCGAATTTAAATGAATTTCGGAACAGAGGATCACTCAAAAAGCGATTGTGAAACATCAAATGTTTTAGCTACTGCACCCATCTGCCCATATTGACATGACAATTATCACCATCTACTCCATCATGGTCTGATGAGAACACAGGGGTAGATTGCATTGTCTGCGTGTTTGGGTATAGAGATGACCCATTCTGATGGTCAAGGCCAGTTTGATCCAAGCACCGCATCTTCTGATAGTTTCATGGTCAGATCCCTGCAGTTTGTTAGTGTATTTTGTGAGAGCAGTGTAGCGCAGTGCAAGAAGTAAGATTATCATTTTCTTAACAATACAGTCATTAATCAAATAATTGTGTAACAAACCACCTCATGACAAGTTCTAGAACCAATTCTTCGTAATATCCAACAACATGGCCTAGATCGGTGCGTAAGTGTACAAAGAACAAATGTCGGATTATGCTGAAACCAACTCACGTTACGGAGACAGGGTCTGTCTGATCCATGCCGCTGTTGCTTTTCGCCACGCATGAATACTCTCCGTTGTCATCTGCCATCGGATGAAGGATGTCGAGGACGACATAGCCGCGGTCGTACGCTGTATTGAACCGGGATCCTGAAATATGGAGAGATGAGTGAGAACACAGAAGAGTTGACCGTCATCAAGGTGTCACATGTAAATAAATCAAATGCTCTGAAATTATGCGATCATTTCTTAGGACTTCCAATGACACTCGGACCCGACCACAAGAGCAAAAGATCAAAGGTCCAGCATTTAACCAAAGTATCAGAAACACTAAAATTTGCAGAAATTCGGCAACGTGATCCTTTGGATGTAATCCGTCGCAAGTTGAACAGGTGCCACGTCATAATATTCATAGGGGTCGAAAACAACAAGACGAGTACCTGCTGATGACTGACGGACTGCAGTATTATGTTTTATATCCCTGAATCGGCAGCTGAAGTAGGGGTCGAAGTATTGTATTACAAAAATCATATCATTGTGGATGAAGACAAATGAAGAACAAAAGAAGAACTGTTGGATTCTATGAAGTATTATGGGCGGATTAAGAAACTGGCGATAACAAATTCAACTGAAGAAATGATATTTTCCATGTGTAGTCTTTGG
The DNA here is from genome assembly GCA_907163375.1 of Prostheceraeus crozeri. Lineage (NCBI taxonomy): Eukaryota > Metazoa > Platyhelminthes > Polycladida > Euryleptidae > Prostheceraeus > Prostheceraeus crozeri. The sequence continues at coordinate 61,666 of CAJQUW010011693.1, read as the reverse complement.
TATAGTGTGTATACTTCCATTGTTTACCTCCATTATCCACTTTCCATTTGTTCACTACCATTATCTACCATGTGTAGTCTCAAATATAATGTAGCATTAGCTCACTTGTAATCGGTGAAGTAGTATCATTGTGGCTTTATGATTTACTTCCAGTTTTCCATTATTATCCATCGGTTTCATGTTTTATAATACCCATTTTTAATTTCCATAACTATAGGTGACCATTGTCCTGTTCTATTTCCCCTATCAGCATCTGTAGTCGGTACAGTATATTAGACGTCTCTTTTGAACGTGTATGCGGCAGTATTTGGATTCTATGTAGGCAGTACATTAGCAGTAAGAATGAGTAGTGTTGCAAGTCTTAAGATGTCCATTTTACCAGATATTGAGTCAACTCTGATCAATTTTAATTCGTTGCCTTGAGAAAGCTCCATTGGGTTCTTCTGAGAACTGATTAATCCAATGGTTGTGATATAATTGTATTTGTACACTTGCGGATTGGAGAACGCCATCAGTCCTCATCAGGGCTACTTCAATTAATGATTTGAATTAGTAAGCATTATATTCTATTATAAATGGCTGCTGGGATGATTTTCATCATCGTATGAGAATGTGGAATATAAAGATCCATTACCGGTCGCATAAACATGTCGCTTACTTTTAAGGGGCGTGACTGCCTTCATAGTGAAACGACGATTCGGTTAAGACATATTTCATGGCCAAGGATTTGCAACGCAGCAGATCTTACACAGCGCAAGAAAATATCCCTTTTCAATTAAAGATTATTTCCTGAAATAGCGAAGCAGAATCTTGTCGTTTTTCAACGAAGGCAGTCCCACCAACCAAAGATGCAATCTTCAGATTGATTTTCAATAGAGAATAGAATAGAGCGTTCTTCGAAAAACTTAAGACCACAAATGAGAATAGGAGGAGGGCGCGAAAATTAACCGAAATAATGACAGCATACATCGTGCATCATCTCACAATAGAGCATTGAATACAGAATTTCTTCATCAACTCTTCAGTTAATCGCTACTCTTCAACTGATTAAGATAACCCGCACATATAACATGCCAGCTGAAACACCAGATACTTACTTTCTTTGTTAATAAATTTCTCATTCCTTATTGTTATTGTGATTTTTACAAACATTACATTACATTATTATCTGATGTTTTCAATCGGCTCACTCCTTATCAGTAGCTAAAATTAAGCCCTGTGAATTGGATTAGCAATTCCTTATTTTTGGCCAGTCGACCATTGAAGAGTTGATCACACACAATTCCGGATATATGTTCCGAAATATAGACTCCGAGCACTTCAACTGGCGAATATAAACCAATGCATCGAACTTAATCAATAAATGCACCGACTTTGACAAAGAAACGGAACTCAGAATTCAGATGACAATGGACAGAAGAAAAGAGCTTAGTCCATTCACCAAAGTCTGTATCAAACATTTGTAGAGAGAAAAACATACGCAGACGGCCATTGCTGAAAAGTTGAACATTTCAACAACTGCGGTCTGTTGTCTGATTAAAGACTTTAGCCAAACTCTAACCGTCAACTTCCCGCAATCTGTGATGATCAGGGGCTCCTTCAGCAATCATGTAATCGAGCCTCTGCATGTGTATGAGAAAACGGTTGACCAAAGGGAATACATCAGACGGAAGAGGGTGCATCCATGCAAATGAGGATGTTTTTGTAATGACGACATAAGTTTTCAGGATTACTCCGCTCCAGCTCAGGGAGCTGAGGCAGTATCCAATTTTGAGAACCAGATGGGGTTGAGGTCTCTCTCTTCAACCGGGAACAGCACAGACCTCAACTGCATTTAAAATTTATGGGGAATTATGAAGAAAGGGGTGAATGAGAAAAACGCGACGACTAAATTAGAATTATCCAATATTAATGTTTGACATCATTGCCTCAAGACAAGCTTTCTAACCAATTTGTTGGATGACATGCCAAAGTGAATCACGGCGGTGTTGAAGTTGATGTCAAGTCGAAATGGTCTTCGTGCAAAATGGTCTCCAAAATGTTATTGTTAAAACTGTCCAAGGGAAAGCCACAAACTGGTACTTCAATAATAGATACGTCTTCAGCAGCATCTGAAACGTAGGTTTCTGTCAAAATTCAGCCGAAAACTCCATGACCTCTGACAGTTTGAAAGGAGGTTCTTTTTAGGTCTACTTCCACAAACTGTCAGCGACTATTGACCTTCTGGATAAAACATTAACAGAATCCCAAGTTTTAGATGTCACTAAAATCGTCTGTTAATCAAATTTCAGTTTGTGACTTTCCCTTACACAGTTTTATCAAAACTTACTTTCAGGACCATTTTGTAAAAAGACTATTTTGACATGGAACCTTGAAGACGAAAGGAGCTGCGCCAAAATACCAAAATGCTAAGTGAGCATCAAATCAATTGACTTGATCATTCATCATCAATAGCTTAAGTCAATTTCAGTACATCCACTGCAAAGGATAATTATATGATGATTTCAATAACTATTACGTCACTTTTTGTCATCAAAGATGCCAAAATAAGAAAATTGCTAATTCAATTCACAGAGCTGTATATTAAAAAGATAAAACTTATCTCTGGGTTGAGAGAAAATATATATTCATCGGTAAATATTAACGCCTATGATGAGCATTGACAGCAGATATGAATGACAGGAGGAAATAAGTTGTTTTAAATGATTTGATGTATAGGACTGACCTAAGGTAAATATGATCATGCTTATCAAACTTATCAAGCTCAAAACTCATGATCGGGTGTATGTTTTTCGGATTAACGTTCACGCGAAGTCTCGAACTTTAGATTAACATCATGGCCTGAATTCTGCGGACATCACACACATAAACAGGTGCGACAGCATGAGCTGATAACTTAATGTAATAATATTAGTTATAATTATTATCAAACTACGATTAAGTTTTCAATATGTACCACTCAAAATAAATAAAAATGCGCGGAAGCTACTTAAAATCCGCGCTGTGCGGATGATTCCTGAATTCCGCGCATCCGCGCAACATTGGAAACGCTGTAGCTCACTGACTCAGCATGGTAGCTGGTGGGTCTTCACAGAAGGAGTTTGATCTACCGCTTCGCTTCAATGTCAAGCCTGTAGTATTTGCTGTGTCCTCGCAGTAGGCATCTGATGGGGGTTGAAATCAGGTCATTTCTCCTCTGCTATCTTCTGCGGAACATTTTCCAGGCCAGTTTTCCTCAAGTTCACCGCATTGAAGTCTTCGCTATCTTTGCATGCGTGAAATGCTTTGCAGGGAAGATATTTCCACTCTTAGCATCATTCAAATTCAATGTGTACTTGCAGTTTCATTCAGCGATCAGCTAGTCAATGTTCTACTGCTGATCATCAAAACGTTTAGAACTTGTGTAAATCAGAGATAATGAGAGTCATTGAGAGATCTTTCTTCATCAAAGTATCAGACTGCTGTGATAGCCGAGCGTGTGTCGATAACTAAAATACATCCGTCAATTATCAAGGCATGTACAGGAAGTTGTACGCGTAAGCTGTAACAATTAGTGATGTACCGGTACTACATACCTTGCTGTCTCTTCTTCGAGTTTTCATAATGAAACCTAGGCTTCATCATGAAATAGTTATTTTTAGATTATTTGCATTTCATTTATCATCTAGAAATTGAGATAAAAATGTTCCACATTAATATTCAAGCTCATCACGTCTACAAATGATTACACGATCAGTTCGCTAGCTGTCACACGATTGGTTTTTTTCAATTCATTTACAAAAAAACAAGAAATAATCATTCAGCAAAGAGCAATCAAAGCTTAATCTAAAGTGTAAGCCATAGATAACGCATTTTGTCAATTTCATCGACAGAAACGTTTTTGAAACAATTGTGCCTGTTTGTAATTTTATAAATAAAAAGCGCACAGAATGCTTTCGAAGTCATAATAAAGTTTATTGAAATTAGGAAGAAAAATGTAAACCTGACATGTTTCGACTGGTCTTGTCAAAGGTAACCCAGCATGTGAAATTACATTGAAAGATAGACATTTTTTAAGAAGGAGAAAGTTGAGATACAGGTCAACACGCGATAGCAGCGGCAGACTGTGAGTCACCCGATTACCATGGCAAGCGAAGATTAATCACATGGTCCTTTTGCTTGCACAGGTTGGGATTATCACGTCTAATAAACAATGCCTCGAGGATACGTAAAATGCGGTCATTGTAAGCGTGGCATACAATCTCAAACTTGCTGATAGGGTCATTCGGAACACTACAGCAACTGAGCACATGTTCAGTAATTGCAGAGCGAGAAATTCCTAAATGACCATTTAAGAACCACCTGGGTATGTGCTCCGCGCTCGAACTGTCAGGGGTCGTGACGTCCGTCCAATATAGGTTGATCCACAACCACAACGAAAAGAATAAATAACAGAAGACGTGGCGGCCACTGGCAGACGATCTTTAGGAGAAGCAACAGGAATACAGTTGGTCTTAAAAATAATTATGGGTTTTGCGGCAGGAGCAAACTTGGCCAGCAGTTCATCGATCGATTTGCGAATGAAAAGACTAGATTTGTCACCATAGAAAGGCAAGTTGACATAAACAGCCTTTCTTTTCAGCGGTGGCAACGGAAACATTATTGATCTCAGTGACTTTATATTGATCGATGAAGTGCTCAGGATAAACATTAGACTTCAAAATAACACGAATGGTATTGAATTCTTGGTCTAACATTTCATCAGAACAAATACGAAGCGCACGAATAAATAGAGAACGGACAAGGCCTCTTTTATAGGCAATGGGCACGAAACTGTGAAAACTCATGTAAACACCTGAAAAAGTTGGTTTACGGTGCACTGTGGTACACAGTTTCCCGTCAGGCATGCGTTGTATAGAGACATCAAGAAACGGTAGTCTGCCCTGCTCTTCACATTCATAAGTAAAATTTATATGAGGATGAAAGCTATTGAAAATGTCAAGTAAAGATTCTCCTGCCTCCCTGCTCCTCACAAGAGCGAACGTGTCGTCAACATAACGATAATACACATGACACAAGGAATCAATATGACTAGACAAACTGCTCTCAAGGTTTCCCATGAAAATGTTGGCAAAGAGAGGGCCGAGAGCACTGCCCATGGCTACACCGTCTACCTGACGGTAAAACTGACCGTCAAATAAAAATTGCACATTGCTAGAATACTTGTAAAGAAGCTCACTCAGAATGTCGGCAGGGATTCCACAAAGGTTAGGACACTTTCTTACCGTGTCAACAATGAGCCGGATAGTCTCACTCACGGGAACATTAGTGAAAAGGGCACTAACGTCAAAAGACATCATAGACGTGGCAGATGAATCAATACCACGAATGCTTTCTGCAAAAGTGAACGAATCCTTAACACAGAAGTTCGAGAAACACCTCTCAACAGGTTTGAGTAAAGATGCCAACCATTTTGAGACGTTCTCATAAACAGTCTTTGTCATCGATAAGATAGGACGAACAGGCACATTAGACTTGTGCGTCTTGGGAAGACCGTAGAGGCGTGGGATACCATTGGATGAAGTCGTCAGTTCCTTGTAAGTGTAATCCGAAATCACCTGCTTTCTCTTGAGCTTGAGTAATGTGTCAGAAATACTCTTGGCTATATTAGCTGACTGGTCTTTCTGGCATTGATCAACTTGGAACTTCGTCTGATCAGATAGAATTGAGTTCACTTTATCAACATAGTCATGTTTATCCATTATCACTACACCAGATCCTTTATCCGGTTTCAAAATAACGATGTTGGGATTTTTCTTAAGGTCCATCAACTCGTCGATGTGACACGGTAGAAGACAACTCCTCTCAATCCTTGCACTACCATACGTCGATGCTAGAGAAACTAGTTTTGCCTTGAACACAGATAGATCTTCCGAAGTAGAATGACACACATCTTGAAGTTGCTGGAAAAGACTCTCAAACTCAGCATTGATACGAATCTGCTCAGTCCGTCTGGGTGGAACACAAAAGTTCAACCCCAAGCAAAGTGCTTGCTTCTGTGTAGTCGAAAGCGTAAGGGAGGATAAGTTGATTATCCTTTTCTCCATATCCTCAGGAAAGATGGGTGCACAGGCATCACGTAAACGTTGATACTTCGCAACGCATCGCTTTAGAGTCTGATTCACGACAAATTTGGACATCTTGTGGAATTTAAATAAGCCAATGAGATCAAGGGAATGCAACACAGAAGCGACTTGGTTGATTGAGTCATCGATGCCCTTAAGTAATTCGAGATCATTACATAACTCAGTCTGTAGAAAGTCTTGACATACATTCGGCGTGGCACTCAAGTGATTCTTCTTCAACTGCTTCCTTAAACGAGAAGTATAAATTCCATACTTAATGCACAAACGATCAAATTCAATCTTCTTCATTAACTTCGCACGTCTGCAACGTAGTGTGAGCAGCCAATCCAACTGTTTCACCTTGTCCCCAGGCAAGAGGCGCTTTATGTAATTGAAACAATTGTGCCTGTTTGTAATTTTATAAATAAAAAGCGCACAGAATGCTTTCGAAGTCATAATAAAGTTTATTGAAATTAGGAAGAAAAATGTAAACCTGACATGTTTCGACTGGTCTTGTCAAAGGTAACCCAGCATGTGAAATTACATTGAAAGATAGACATTTTTTAAGAAGGAGAAAGTTGAGATACAGGTCAACACGCGATAGCAGCGGCAGACTGTGAGTCACCCGATTACCATGGCAAGCGAAGATTAATCACATGGTCCTTTTGCTTGCACAGGTTGGGATTATCACGTCTAATAAACAATGCCTCGAGGATACGTAAAATGCGGTCATTGTAAGCGTGGCATACAATCTCAAACTTGCTGATAGGGTCATTCGGAACACTACAGCAACTGAGCACATGTTCAGTAATTGCAGAGCGAGAAATTCCTAAATGACCATTTAAGAACCACCTGGGTATGTGCTCCCGCGCTCGAACTGTCAGGGGTCGTGACGTCCGTCCAATATAGGTTGATCCACAACCACCTTTGACAAGACCAGTCGAAACATGTCAGGTTTACATTTTTCTTCCTAATTTCAATAAACTTTATTATGACTTCGAAAGCATTCTGTGCGCTTTTTATTTATAAAAGAAACGTTTTTTTCTAAATTTGAATCGTAGTTATCCTCTCTTGAGTGTCAACAGGATGATATACTAAGTCCTCAAGAAGAAGCGAGCAATTTCAACGTTCACTATATGAGAATAACCCTTTCAAAATAATTCAACCTATTGACGGATCTGTACATATTCTCGCTGCAATTCTCCACTTCGTCGAAAGCTGTCATGTCATTATGGAAACCTGGCTTTGATGTCACTTTGATCTCTCACAAACATGATTAATAATCACACAAACACAAGCTAACTTTGTGTTTAAGATACACGCACAGGTAGGGATGCGAACAGCAAAATTCTTCTGAAAATGAAGGGCAAAACATAAATGAATACAAGACAAATTATGCGAAAACAGCTAGGATTAATGACGGAATGGGAAAACTATGCTGTTAAATTAATGATTAATTGATTATTATTGCAAGCTAGAAGCCGTAGAGATTTTGTATTATTACGATTTGTTGCCATGCGGGTTTCAAATACGATGGCATCCAGTATCAGTGGCGATAATACAGCAAACGGACAGGGTTATATACAATTTTGGACATGAAATCGATGATGATCACATTTAAAAAAGAGATTCGGACAGTCGCAAGGCAAGAGTACAAATTAAAATCGCCAGTGGGCATAGAAATAGAATGAGACACGCATTGAAAAAGAAATATATCAGCAAGCATAGATATAGAGTTGGTCACCAACTGAAATAAATATAGAAGTTCGGATGATGTTTGATTGTTCATGAGGTTTTGGTGTGATTTCGTTATTCTTGTGCGTTTTGTTTTCGTTAATATTTTGAAGTTTTTGTCATTAGGTGGATGGATATGGATAGAAATTTCTGAAGCTTGTTTCCCTGTAATATGCTCTCGAATTCCTTTTTGTAATTGTCGTCGAGTTTCTCCTTGCCTTGCGACTGTCCGGGACCCTTTTTTAAATGTTTTCATCATCGATTTCATGTCGATTCATTCAGAATCGATTTTATCGATTTCCAAAATTTTATATAACCCTGTCCACTTGTTGCATTATCGCCACTGATGATGGATGTTACGGTATTTGAAACCGGTATAGCAATAAATCGTAATCATGCAAAATTAATTATTATCCGACAAATTTTCACTGAATTCATTTTACATGTGCGTAGTAGGCTAGAATAGTCCTGTTTAGTTTAGTAATTGATTGCAATTACACAAGACGATTTGTGATGGACAATACAAATACGGGCTTCATTTTCTGTTCTCAGGCAAATTCGCTCTATTCGAAGCTGTTTGAGTGTCATCTGCAAGGATTTTATTAAATTCTCTAGTGATCTCTAGACTAGATTATTGTTCACTCTACATAGTGGTTTACCGTCGTCATCATTATTTCGCCTAAAGAGAGTGATGAATACGACGACACGAATTGCCTTCAATTCTCCCCTTCGTAGCGAAACATCGCCACTCATTCGACAGCTCGGTTGGCCTCCTATCAAAGGAAGATTGAAAGAAAAATTTGTATTCTTACTCATCTCAGTCTTCATAGAAGTACACCTCATTGAGAGATGTTGCATCCATGGATAGCAGAGAAAGACTCCGATCCAGTGACACAAGAATGCTTCAAGTGCCTTCCTTTCGACGGCCTCCTTTTGGTGGCAGATCCTTTCCCCTAGCTGCATCACAAATGCGGAACAGATTGCCGACTGAAATTCAACTCTCTGACCGTTTGGTGACTTTCGAAATTCATCCATCTGTCTCAAAAATACTCTCAGTAAGTTCATGCAGGCTGTCTACCGAATAGAAAGTCAAAAAATGAGAAAAAATGACAGCAGCAGCAAAAAATGAAATAAAATGACGCACTAGACAGCCTGACCATGTTGTAAAGCGGCCTTGAATATCCTTCGAGATAAGAACGCCATCTTATATTGGATTCCGAAGTAAATAAAAAATGCAAGCAGGACTACTATTCTTTTCTACAAGTCCTAAACACAAATACAAATTGTGATACTCTAGTTGTAGCATTATGGCACTCTTAGTTCAGATGCTCTTCCTGTTTACACAAGAAAAGATCGCTAGGGCAAAGACATGAACACTGTGCACGGAGCCCAACATTTACATTATTCATTCATGCCATGCCTAACTAGAAATGTATTTGAAGAGCTCAGTGGAATCGAGAAGTGGCGAGCTGCATCCGAATCGCCTGTAATCATCTGCTTCGATTCTCAACATGAACATCTTCAACCGGAAGATTAAAAAGTCAAAATAGACGTAACACTTTCAGATGATTCACACTGTTGGACGCTGGTATTTCCGATCGATCGCAGGAAGCGCATATGAATGGGAGCTGGTTGGGGATCACAACACCTGAACCAACAAGCCCGTGCTGACGCTGTCTACACATTGGAATGTCAGCGATCTAACGAGATACAATCGCAAACATCTCCTCAAGTACATGAGAGAAGAGCAGTCCGAAATCCATTCCATAGGCCGTCCACATGGAGGTGATGAAGACAAGAGATCAAGAGACGGGACAGCCGGAATCGTGTGCAGTTGATGGCGTGATGCGCGAGGATCACCGTAATATTTGCAGAGGAAAGCAACTCCCTGGTGTTTAGGACGGTTCTATTATTAAAATGTCGCTAAAAACGTCCGGCACAGTGTATCGAAACGTTGCAGACAATTTTTTATTAAGGAGACGGCCTTCAGGAGAGGTATTTGTAGAATAGGCATTCATTTGAACGCCGCCGAACTATAGCTGCGATTATTTCGCTCAATTTCAGGTGCGCATACTGATGTTCGAGTAATATTGATACCTGCCCACCTTTTACTTTCATTATCCAAATTCTAGCCACAGTTTCACACTGTTAAACGGAAAGTTATCGCGACAGATTTAATTTCCACGACATGCTTCTACCACCACATGACGAGTCTGTACACCAAAGAAATCCCTCAACAGAATCAGAAAACGCGGAGAAAGAAAAGTGGGGATGATGAAGGAATTATAACTAACTGGTCATGTATCTGGTAAATGAAAAATAGCACGAGTTGCCGAGGCATTTCGTTCATTCTTGACCAGGCAATACATGAACAATGGATCACATCATTTGGTAACAGATAGTGTGTAAAATGAATAGTTTTCTACAGCAGGCGAGTGAGCGTGACCTCAACATTGCTGTGAGATAACAATAACCAACATGACTGCTAACAGAAGAGATGCATGTTCAAAGTCAGATGACAGCTACATAAAACTGAAATGGAATAAATAAGAAAAACATTAGTAAAAACAGAATTTTAAAAATTAAGAATGAAAAATAGAATTAAGACCAACTTACAAAAATCACCACGGAAGAATGAGACTTTCACATCTTCCTTTGTAATACAAAGATCTCGCTTAAAACCTAAGATGCAAATGCCTTCAATGGCACGCAAAAGAGAGTTGCTACTACGCACATACAGGACGGAGAACTTCAATGACACCATCACACACCTGCAATTGTCGTGTTATGGCAGTGTGAGGAATTTGGGTAGAGCGAGGAGGACACTTGTTGGGATGCTGTAGCTACCGCGGTACGTGCTCTGAGAGTAAGCACTGTAAGTTACAGCAAGGGCAACCCAGTCCGAAAAATATAATATCTATAACTCAACTTCTCCAAATTTTGGCGATATTTAACCTAACGTTGCGATAAAGCGCATGTGCAATTTGAAAGTCGATCTGAAGGTGACTGATTATCTAAGGTAGCCATTCAAAGTGGATAAGCTACAAAAATAATGAATAAAGTCTGAATGAATAAGAAAATTCATGCAGCTTATCCCATTTTTATTATGTCCGGCTGATGATTAAAACAAACTCGCCTCATCTTTCAATTAGATCACAATGAGTGAAAATTTGGTTGGTCATTATCATTTTATCCTCTACATTGCTGACATCGCTTCCAACTTGAAATGCCATTGTGTGAAGAACGCTGACGATGTCACTTTGATTTTAAAGATGGTGAAAAACTCTGTGACTTCAAAGCAAGTTCTACGTGAATGTTTTGAAAATGTAAAATTTGTAAGTGCTAACGCTAGCCTAGACTGGAACATATCCAAAACTGATAAGCGACAATCAACCTTTCGCATTAATGCAGCTGAAGTCATGAATTCCCGAAACCTGAATTTTCCTCTCATTATTCAAAATGCAATAGTCAATTTCTTGTCTTGATGATCCAAACAATATCCAAAAGCATTCTTACTTTTAGTTTTCTTCAATAAAGAAAAACCTCTTTGCACACCTGCTGATGCTATCTGGGCAGTTTCCAGCTTCGTATACACATCAGGCGAGGTGGACAAATCGTTTTTTTGAAGTACGTCCATCAACTATGCCTTCAAATTGAATACTGAGAAGTTGATAATTCAACCTCGATTTCACGTGTACGCCTTCGTTTCTGATTACTATATTGCTGTCGAAAACTGGCTCGATGCTGAAAACTAATGTCCGTGCGTGGAACGGAAAGCCAAAATTTAACTTCATTTAACTTTTTCGTTGAGTAACTAACATGAGCTGTACAAGTTATAATAACTAGTAACTACATAACTCGAAGAGAAATGCTATTAATATCAAAAACCACGATAGCATAACAGAAATATGTAGTTGATCAAATTATGTGGGAGATCATCTTTTCAGTAAAAGACAGGTATAGTTCAGATTGATTTAGAATTTCATTTAGTCGCTCTTCGGAAGAAGCTGCTTCATGTAAAAGACCCCTAGGCACGTACTTCGGCCCTGGGAAAGTCGAGTTATGCATCAGCATCCGCTTTGCAAACATGAGCTACGATTGACACATCAATCTCATGAATTCGTGCAGAACCAGGTGTTGAGGCCTGTTGCCGTATCTTGTACTCCATCTAACAGGCAAGTATTACTTTAAAGGCAAGTATTAAGGCAAGTATCGGTTATGGTTAGTCTTATCGTGTATTACGGCCGAAGTGTAAGTATTACTATCTCGTAAGTACTACTTCGTAAGGTGAGTCTCGACCTCCCTAACAAGACATTATGATACATAAAGTGGTGATAGACTTTTACAGTTCATTCATTTCTTCTGACGCTTTGAACAACAACAATGTCAAGACAAATTCTGTTGTATGATATGCGGCGGTCGATCTCAAGAGAACGAGTTTTCCGAGATCGTAATAATCCCTTTGACCTCTACAACGATCATGAATTCTATCAACGATTTAGATTTGATAAACAGTCAGTGAAGTTTCTTTGTGAACGCTTCGGCAAATTTTGCGAATCCAAAACATACTGTCATCCGATCCCAACAGAAATCAAAATTCTCCTGACTCTGAGATTTATGGCTAGCAATTCGTTACAGCAAGTCATCGGTGATATTTCTGGATGTTCTTAATCAACGGTATGTGCTGTGATATGGAAAGTTTTGAAAGTTATCGCAAATGATTTGAATTCATTTATTGTCTTACCGTCCGGTATCGATTTACAACGTACTCAGGCTTTGGACTGTACACATGTTTGCACATTCGTTTCAGACAGCCAGGAACATTGATTCATGAACCGCAAAGGATTTACGTCTTTCAATATTCAAGCAGTGTGTGACCAAAATTACAAGTTTATTCATTTGTATTTATTTTGGCCTTTTTTAGCACACATGATTCTTTTATACTGAAACAGAGTCAACTTTATTTTGATATGGAATCGGGGCGAAATAATTTTATACTTCTTGGAGATAGTGGTTATGGTAATGGCAAAACGTGGTTATTGGTACCTTTCCTTCGTCCCGAGACGGCAGGTCAGAGAAGTTTTAACTATCACCAAAGGAGAGGAAGAGTTGTTATAGAGCAAGCCTTTGGCCAGTGTAAGCGGCGTTTCCGAGGTCTTTCAGAAGGGTATAGAACAACTCCTGAACGTGCCAAAATAGCAATAACTGCTGCATTTATTTTGCATAATATTGCAAAAGATCGACACCAGCCCGACTCATTTGATGATTCCCGAACCTGAAGAGTTTTTACCCGAAAGTGATGCATCCTTTGTGAATCAGTCAGAAACGCTATCTCATTTAGAGATGGAAAACATTCTAGAGATCGCGTGGTTCAGTTATTCTTTGAACAACGATAATTATTGTAATATATGTCTTTAAAAGATAGAAAATGCTTATCAATGTCTATGTTGTTTAATAAAGACCATAGGCCTAATAAATCGAATGTGAATAAACAATCAATCAATAATGTTTCTGTTTTATCTTTTCATGGTGCGTTAAGAGATTTTGATGTGATCACATAATATTATTCAGTTCAAAACAAAACAGATATTAATGCTAACAAATATTAACATTAGTTTTATTAAAACGAACTACAAAACTAATAGAAAGCATGAAAATCACATACTTCTGCGCTCATTGGTTGAATCAAAGAACACGACCGGATCAGTATCCATACTAATAAAACTTGTAACATCGGGGTTTACTTCCTGTTGAGTTGAGCGCAGACGTTTGGTTTCCAAGTAGCTTATTTCCAATCGCAACTTCTTGATCTCCAGTCCAAGCTTTTCCTTCTCTAGATTGAGAACATCCTAATGCAGGTTTTCTACAGTATTTTCATCTCTCTTTCGATTCAGGACTCGCTTTTGACGTTTATCCGAGATTTCAACAAAATTAGTATCACACTTAGGGGATGAAGATTTTATCGGAAATTCATCGAGGTGAACTGATGAATCTGTTGATTCGACTATTTAATCGTCTGTCACTGGTTCAGCTGCGTTCTCGATAGGAGCCCCAACTCCTGTGAAAGCCTCACTACCTCCTAACATATCTGAGATGGCTTTGATGTACGAAGGAGGATCAGGAATAGGTGGACCGCCGCCAGTTTGTTTACGGGATCTTCGAATATTTGATGACCATTTCTTTGCAATTGAGACCATATTTTCCCATTTCTTCTTCACTCCTAGCCAGTCACGATGATTCAGAGGAAATTTGTTATTAAATTCCTCCGCTATTTCTGTCCATGCAGTCCTTTTCAACTTCGATGCATTAGCTCGATTGCTCTTATTGTAGAAAATATCCTTGCGACGTTCAAAGCTTTCAACTATAAATAAACACTGTTGGTCATTCATGGGCGGTTGTTTCGCAGTTGAAGCAGACATCATGTAGAGAATCATAAGACTTCCAAACGTGACGAAAAACTAAGTTTTACGCCGTACTCTACGTATTTAATCAATATCGCTACAAGATGCTCTTGTATCCGATGTATCCGATTGGTCGAACACTGTTGAAGTCACACACAGTTACCAGTGACTGCGGTGCTTGCTATTTCCATTTAGGGAATTCCACTCTTAAAGTTTGACTCACGTTGGTGTTTGTTGTTCGATACGACTTGCCATGTAAGTAATACTTGAATTTAATTTGCACAACACGATACGGCAACTGGTCATGTTTTCCTTGCAAGTTGAAGGTACAGAAAATGTCTTCTTGTATTACTAATTCTGCTACTTTCTTTGCAGACAAACACCTCTACGAAGTGAAATCATTTGAAAAATATGAAAGTATTATTCATGTAGTGACAAAAGCTCTTTTTTTCTAATAAGTTGATTAAGTTAATAATCTACGCAAAAAAATCAATAGATTATGTCAAAATATATTTCGCTGATCTGGCCTTATCAATTGAGATGGAAAGAAATCCTAAGTAAAATTCCGGAAATCAAATGCTTAATCATTTGATATCTCTAAGCAAAATGACAAGCTATCAATGTCAATGCCGACATCTGACAAATGTACACATCTACCCATAGAAGTAGATAATAGTATTGTTAATTTCTATGCATCTACCACAGTTCATTAGTAAATTTGTTAGATATCGATATTGACATTGATAGCTTGTCATTTTGCCTAGAGATTTCAAAATTTTACTTAGGATTTCTTTATATCACAATTGATCAGGCCAGATCAGCGAAATACATTCTCACATAATATAATTCAATTTGGAGCATAGAAAAATAATATTATTTCATTAATTTCAACTTATTAAAAAAGTTATCTTCTTCTATGTATACTGGCAAGTCTTCCGTTACTAAATCAATCGAAATTGCTCTCAAACTATGTTCCATAATTTGCCTTATTTACCCATTTACCATGGCAATTGGATCTGTCGACTAATATGTACACGTTTGAGAAGGGAATTAGTCATTTCATGTTACATTAACTGTAAAATCAGACCTGGCAAACATTACGGGACTAAAACTGAGCGATAGTCATTTGCGGCGAATATTTCAGTCAAAATACATTAAAAATCACTGATAAGATTGATAAGATTGTCTCGGCGTCAAATATTCCGTCGTTCTACATAACTAAACATTTCTTCCGCCGTGGAATGATTCCTAGCCAAAACGTTCAACATCATTATGACATCTACAAATATTTATGAATTGAAGACCATCTGTTGCCGTCGTCAGTAGGCATTGAAGGTCGCTGATGTCTCTTTAAAAAAGACTGAAGAAGATACAGTATTAAAAATCATTTCTGTATGTGATGCAGATGAAAAGGAATCAAACAACATCACCACAGAGGTCGATCTACTGTCCTAATATAGAGGGGAAACAAAATAGCTGCGACAAGAGATTTTGAAATTATTTCGTCTCTAATGTCGATAGGAAATATCAGGTTGTCGATGATGAAACTAAGACGCGCTCTTTATCCTCAAAAGCACTTCATCACATTAATTCATGATTTTCATGTACCCCATGATACAGAGGTCCTATTCTTGAGTTGCTGTTCTTCATCTAAGACATGCTTGAAAAGCACTTCGTCTGAGCGTCTTTGTTTGGCAATTATAGGAAAGAGGCTTGTAGATCTGTCTTGTACATCTTCCGTCGGAGACTGCGATGGGCGAGTCATTCTTCATTTCATCATAACTAATCCCGCCAATAAAGTACTGTGAAGCTGATGTCACATCGCGCAGAAATCGCTTTCCTGACTTGTTCAATACCGAGCGAGCTGGTCTTGATTTCCAATGATGGAGTTATTCAACGGGACAAGATTGCGCATGTGTGTCAAGGAAACTTGCAGCCTAACCATCAATAGCTACTGATGTTAGCGCTCGTCATGATAAACATAATTGTACACCGAACAAATTTAGATCGATAGTACATCTATTAGTTCCTGTCAACAATAATTTCATGCTTGTAGAACATGGTTTGTTGGTGATAAATTATATAATGAAAACCGCTAGTGTTAAAGCAGCAATCGTACTTTTATCATTTAGTCTCTTGCTACGTAAATAAAGACCAACGCGATGTCAAATTACGGCTCTATTTTCAAAAACTGATTTTTGGAAATTTTCAGATCAATTGACTGATGATGGCATTCTACAAAGTACTAAATTTGCTCGTTGTACCATGGACCAAATCACAACAGAAAAATTCCTGTCGGCTCACCAAATTTCGCTCATCGCTTAAAAAAACAGTGAAATTCGTCGACTTTCAATAATGCACTAACTTTGTTACGCTGACCAAATTTCTTTCTGTTGATATTTTGTCTATTGGTCTATAGATGTGTGATGATCCTCTTACCCCGAAGCGTCTGTATATCAAACATGACATCAATCAAGCGTCTGGTTCAAAATACGCATCAGTTTATTGTTTTACTGGAGCAGAGGAGCCTTTCCATTAGTTTTCGCCGTGCATGCAGCTCCTACTCTCTTCAATCTGTACTGCGATACAAAATACCCATGTCAGCTTGGAACGCGCCGAGTTGTGCTTCCGAAATGAAAGAACTTTTCTATCGCTACGCATGACCTTATATGGCCTTCTACGTGTAATTTAGCTTACAAGAATCAATTTCGACTATCAGATGCATGTGGGCCAAACTTGCCGTCACAAGCTTCGTGGAAATGGTATCCATTGTACAGAGCTAATAAAACTATCGGTGTTTTACGAAGTTCATGAATTCTGCGTACCAAACGTTCGTGTGACGCTGATCATGAAATGAGGAGATACAACGAAACGAAGGGAAAATAGGCCTTGCACGTTATCATACATGCTCACAAATCACTGAATTCCAACTCACCTGCAACGATTGGAAGACCATTTTTGTACCACTCCACCTGAATCGAGCTGTCGCTAGCAGGCTCGACTCGGGTTTCTAAGTGAACAACATCATTTTCCGTCACTACGATATTATTTCCAAGTGACTTCACAAAGCGAGGAGGTTGTTGAGCGCTGGATGGTGATTCCAAGTCTGTCTCATCAACAGCAGTGTTAACAGGCGTAGAATCGGCTTCATATAGACTTTGTGGTGCATTCCGCGACTGACGCTGAGGCGTTGAGTTATACTGTGCTTGCTGGGGCTGGTAGGCCTGCTGTGGCTGTTGATAAGCCTGCTGTGGCTGTTGATAAGCCTGCTGTGGCTGTTGATAAGCCTGCTGAGGCTGTTGATAAGCCTGCTGAGGCTGATAGGCCTGTTGAGGCTGCTGGTAGGCTTGTCGAGGTTGTTGATAAGCTTGCTGGGGCTGTTGATATGACTGGGGTTGCTGATAGGCCTGTTGAGGCTGCTGGTAGGCTTGTCGAGGTTGTTGATAAGCTTGCTGGGGCTGTTGATATGACTGCGGCTGCTGATAGCCCTGCTGTGGCTGCTGATAGCCCTGTTGAGGCTGCTGATAGCCTTGTTGAGGCTGCTGATAGCCTTGTTGAGGCTGCTGATAGCCTTGTTGAGGCTGCTG
The DNA here is from genome assembly GCA_907163375.1 of Prostheceraeus crozeri. NCBI lineage: Eukaryota > Metazoa > Platyhelminthes > Polycladida > Euryleptidae > Prostheceraeus > Prostheceraeus crozeri. The sequence continues at coordinate 43,840 of CAJQUW010011693.1, read as the reverse complement.
GTATGGCTGACTTTGAGGATTTGAGCTGTATATCATAAACTGTTGGACAGGCTTGGCAATTTCCTGTTCCATCACTTCCTGGGGATAATACTGGTCTTGAGGCTGCTGCATGCTGATCTGATGAACGGCGTTGCTTTGTGGCGCAGCTCTACCCAACTGCACTTGGGCTTTACTCGTAGAAAGTTGAATAGATGCCTTTCCCGATGGCATAGTCCCTCGACGCTCGGTTAAAGAAAAAGGGAAGAGATCGAAATATCAACCAAGTGTGTACGACACAGGTAAGTAACAGCAGTCAGTACTGACGAGCTAAAGAAAGAGCGAACGAGGGAAGGAAAGTTGTCTACGGCGAAGTAGAAACACGAGGAAGACCAACAGCCAAGTATTTTTGACTGCAGTAAGTTTAGTTCGGTTGTGATGCAGCGAGCGCTCGCCTCGCTATTGGTATGTCTGAGAGAGGGAAGCGATGTCTAAAGGAATGCCCTGTTTCTCCCTGCGTGTGGATGTGCAGTTGAGTGGACAGATGCGTAAACGGACAGCGCTAGTTTTGATGCTAAATAAGAATCCAAGACAAATTGACTTTTATCGTTTTAGGAGGAAAACTAGGAGATCGTCGCCTACGAGGTATTGGCACTGTGTTATTGACAAAACTAAAGATTCATTGATGTGAGAGATTGACATGTCAATTTCTGATACCACAGCTGAAGATAAGTTCAAATTTATCGCTATTCAGAGACATGAGCAAATACAATGATCAACACGAATACCTTCTGCAACTTATTATTGTTCCATGTAACTCCTCAGACAAGTGGTGATCCAAGATGAATTGCAATGAAATTGTGCTAAGCAATCAATCACAATTAGTTCATGACAATAAGCAATCAATTGAAATTACTTCATGAAAATGAAGCAATCAAATGCAATTACTACATGAAAATCAAGCAATGAATTGCAATTACTTCATGAAAATCAAGCAATCAAATGCAATTACTTCATGACACGAAGCAATCAAGTGCAATTACTTCATGAAAATCAAGCAATCACTTGCAATTACTTCATGAAAATCAAGCAATCAAATGCAATTACTTCATGAAAATCAAGCAATCAAGTGCAATTACTTCATGTCACGAAGCAATCAATTGAAATTACTTCATGAAAATCAAGCAATCACTTGCAATTACTTCATGAAAATAAAGCAATCAAGTGCAATTACTTCATGAAAATGAAGCAATCAAATGCAATTACTTCATGAAAATCAAGCAATCAATTGCAATCATTTCATGACACAAAGCAATCAAGTGCAATTACTTCATGAAAATCAAGCAATCAAATGCAATTACTTCATGACACGAAGCAATCAAGTGCAATTACTTCATGAAAATCAAGCAATCAAGTGCAATTAGTTCATGACACGAAGCAATCAAGTGCAATTACTTCATGAAAATCAAGCAATCAAGTGCAATTACTTCATGAAAATCAAGCAATCAAGTGCAATTACTTCATGACACGAAGCAATGAATTGCAATTACTTCATGAAAATCAAGCAATCAAGTGCAATTAGTTCATGACACGAAGCAATCAATTGAAATTACTTCATGAAAATGAAGCAATCAAGTGCAATTACTTCATGAAAATCAAGCAATGAATTGCAATTACTTCATGAAAATCAAGCAATCAAGTGCAATTAGTTCATGACACGAAGCAATCAAGTGCAATTACTTCATGAAAATCAAGCAATCAAGTACAATTACTTCATGAAAATCAAGAAATCAATTGCAAATATTCGATCAGTCAAAGCAATCAATTTCAAATACCTCATGAAAATGAAGCAATCAAATGCAACTACTTCACGAAAATCCAGCAATCAAGTGCAATTACTTCATGAAAATCAAGCAATCAAGTGCAATTACTTCATGAAAATCAAGCAATCAATTGCAATTCTTCAATCACTCCAAGCAATCAATTGCAATCATTTCATGACGCCAAGCAATCAGTTGCAATTACTCCATGAAAATAAAGCAATCAATCGAGATTATTTCATGACACCAAGTAATCAATTGCAAATATTCAATCAGTCAAAGCCATCAGTTGCAATTACTTCATGACACCAAGCAATCAATTGCAAATATTCAATCACTCCAAGCAATCAATTGCAATTATTCAATCACTCCAAGTAATCAATTGCAAACATTCAATCAGTCAAAGCAATCAATTGCAAATATTCAATCAGTCAAAGCAATCAATTGCAAATATTTCATGACACCAAGCAATCAAGTGCAATTATTTCATGACACCAAGCAATCAATCGCAATTATTTCATGACACCAAGCAATCAATTGCAATTATTTCATGACACCAAGAAATCAATTGCAAATATTTCATGACACCAAGCAATCAATTGCAAATATTCAATCAGTCAAGGCAATCAATTGCAAATATTCAATCAGTCAAAGCAATCAAGTGCAATTATTTCATGACACCAAGTAATCAATTGCAAATATTCAATCAGTCAAAGCAATCAAGTGCAATTACTTCATGACACCAAGCAATCAATTGCAAATATTCAATCAGTCAAAGCAATCAATTGCAAATATTCAATCAGTCAAAGCAATCAATCGCAGTTATTTCATGATAACAAGCAAATAATCGCAGTTGCCAAACATTTTTTTTCAAAAAATACGACTTCACTAAAATGCCTACGTCCTAGTCGTGTGGATAGTAAAATCAGCGATGAGGGAGAATGGCGTCACAAAACCAAATCCTCAAACATCAAGGTCTTCTGATCGTCTGTGTGAATTAACACTGTTATATGGCTGTGAGCAGATTACTCTCTGCAATTACAAAATATCGCATCCGCAGTTCAAGCGCCTTACTCTTCATATGATTTTCGACAAGTAGTGTGGCTGTTGGTTAATTTAAAACGTGGGGAGAAACGATGATCTACCAAAACCTATGGTCAAAACTAGGGGTGCAGCGGACAGCATCCGACCGTAGTCTCAGGCGCTCATTACACACCAAAGTGCAATCCACCTAACTATTTTCATGCACATGAAATCCGTAAAACAAAAGTAAAAGAGACACCAAACCAAAGCTAATAATAGTCGAGGGAATGAACCATGATAGTGAAAAAAGGATTGTCTTTTCACTCGGTGATTTAACAGGCAGGCCTCCCTAGTCTCCATCATACCTCAACCAGGTTGTCATCGTAGGTAGCAGTCATTGCAAAATTTCGGCACCACCGTTCTTCTGTCTGATGAAAAGTGATAATAGACGGGGGCAAAAACAAAGTTAATAGTCGGCCATGAAATCGAGGTAGTTTATCCTAAAAGTGTACGGCATAAACCTACGAACCTAAATTTTGTTTTCAGGAGTTGATATCAAAGTTGAAATAATATTAAACCGAAAAGTTTGATCATAGCAATTCAGCCTTCAAATGCCAGCTGAAGCAAGCGAGCTTTTAAGTGGGGTGTGTGTACATGTGAATTATCTTTAGTTATTCATAAGGAGAATATGTAATGATAATAATCAGGGGCGACTGTACCGAAGCACTGTTAGGGTAGCAAATCTCTAACAGCATCACTGAACCTTTGAAATTTGTTTTTCACTAACAACTCGCTATCCAACACTGTTTCTATGCGGTCACCCCAGAACTATATGCATCATTGAACAGCGGCTGCATGTTTAGTGTGATTTTGTTTGAAAATTCACCGTTACTATGAAATCCTTTTTCAGCAGCATGACTAATTATAAAGGCCTAGCTATAAATGAAAGCCAAAGCTGCAATGTGAATTATTCACATACTCTTGCTGAGCCTGAAAATACAGGGCTGCCACTCCTATCAAAAATAAAAACCGGAAAGTCAAATCGGAATGGCCCCCCTAAAATGCGCAGCCGTAGGCCCCTTTAAGTAAAAAAAAATTACGATCATTCGATATCCCACAATCCGATAAATTAAGAAAGTGTTCTGGCAGAAGCTAAGTCTGTTGCAATAAAGATGCTAATGAATCCTCAGTCAGCAAGTAAATAGATGGCATAATATTGCTATTGATGCTTTTTCAATCATCGGTTTTTACCAGGTGCACTAGAATGAACTACTATTTTCAAAAGTACTGTTTTTGAAGGCTAGATGGAATGCACTACTGAGACTCCTCCCCCTCCCACAACGGAAAACCAGTACGAATAATCAGCTCAACTGTTTCAAAGATAAACTTCATCGTTTCATTAAAATTTTACATTCAAAATTAAAAGGAACTATTCTCGTGCAGTTCCGTCATTTTCTATTAATCCTGCATGACGTCACACGATACAAGATATCGTCTTTATTGTGAAGATTTTTCATGAAACCACTGGAAACTGCCGTTCAGCTGTTCAATGTTTGGAAGACTGCTTCTGCAGAGCGGTCTGGTCACAACAAATACCTTCACACAAATTCCACGGATCAACGCAGTCTAAAAGCTTGGGAAGGCATTTCCTTATGCGCAATTGGGCCATTTTTCTTTCGAGAAACTGACAATGAATGAATGGTAAAAACCTTTCCATAGTGTATAAAGTGATACCGAATGTCACTGAGGATAGCAGCATCTTTATGCAGGATGGAGTGCCAGCACACTACTACCGACCGATCGCAAATCATTTAAAAAATCAATCACTTTCCTAAATCATGGATTGACCGTCATGACACCCTATGGAATGGCTTCCGATATTACCACATTTTATGCCTCGCGACATTTTTTTCGCTTGAACACGTTAAGGAAATGATGCATTGGAGTCATCCTATGCATTTGGATGAACTGTGAAACAAAATTTGCAACGTTTTTCACCAGATTGACGAGCGATTGCGTAGAGACATGCTGTTGCGCTGCTGACCGAAGAGCTACATTGTGTTCGGGCAAATGGTGAGCAGATAGAAAATAAACTGTCATATTGCTGCCAGTGTTACTAGTGTCAACAACTGTGCAAACCCAATGAGATCATAATAAAATAGAAGCGAAAATTCATGTATTTAATGTTTTTATCTTTATTGTAACTTTGTCCTGATGATATGTCCAATAATGACATGAAATCGATCGACCGACACTTGCAGTTTTTATTTAAAATGTTAACAACTGCTTTCTTTTGAACCATAAATAACTTACAGAAAGTGATCACTGAGTTGTTAATTGCCATTTCAAAAAAAACTTTCAAATGATCAGTAAGAGAAGAGGGAATTGATAGGAAAGTGACGTTGGGGGTTCACTGTGGGATATCCTCTAAATTAACAGGAAAGAAAATTCTATTATAAACAAGGTTCAAGTAAACCAATATCCGCCACGTTTGCGCGGTGAGCTACTGATTCCTTATAATAGGGTAAATTTGCAATGATAACGGCTAAGAAGCCAAAAACGTTTACAGTTCCGACTGGAAAACTTTATAAGTGCTTGTAGCTCCAGCAATGATTCAAATCAAACCTTTCTCTCATCTCTTGTATTTCAAACACAAGAAATGAAAAAAACAATGACATATCCAAAAAAAGTTTTAAACAAGATTGTAACAGCTACTTGATTAAAGCTCAGACGCCATGGCACAAGTAAGCATAGCATCAATACGAAAGGAAATGCTTAACACATATGCAGTTGCCTGCAAGATTTCAATTTTCGTTGGTGTTTTAGCCGTAATTTAGCCGCTTTTGCAACAGGTGATCGCATATTCATTCGTCACTCCCTTGTACTCCCGAAACTTTTGGTAGATTTCTCTTTCATACTTTTCTTTTTCTAGCACGCCTCCTGAAAGGCGCATTTCGTAGAGAATCAAAGCTCTATACGTACGTAGTACAATTTTTTCGTCAAGCATTGCCACCTAAAATTATTTCTTATTTCGGAATCTTGATTACTTGAGTCCTGTTTCTTCATGATTGACGAAGTAATCAGCGACTTGCAATGGTAGAAAGATCTTCTGATCAAGTGTCACGCGGATTTTTAGAAAGTACCTGCTTTAAAATTCATGATTGTTTAAAATTGAATGGCCCCTTCACGAGCTGAATAGGCTCCTTCACGATCTCAAAAGGTCACCTTCACAATCAAAAAGAAATACTTCACGATATCTAAAGGGCCCCTCACGAAGTGAAAAGGGCCCCACGATCTCAAAGGGCCTCTCTCTATCTCAAAAGAGCCCTTTCACCATCTTAAAGGGCCCCTCACGATCTCAAGAAGGCCCACCACTCGATCTCAAAAGGGCCCTTTCACAATCTCAAAAGGGCCCCCTCACGATGTCAAAAGGGCCGCTTCACAATCTATAATGGCCTCATAACGATCTCAGGAGGGCCCCTCATAATCTTAAAGGGCATCTCACCATTTCGAAAGGGCCCCTAAAATGCTTCAGAAAGCAAATTATTTGTTCCTTGGTAGAACATTATCACACTACTTAGTTAAGTCTAAAAAAAGCCGGAATTCCGGATAAAACCGAAAGAGTGGCAGCCCGGAAAATATCAACTGTCCAATATTTCGGCTGTCACAGCCAGCTTCAGTGAAGTGAAGGTTAATAAATTCTTCAACTGGAATTTTAAAAAATTTTATCTGTGTTAGATAAGGACCAGTACTGCAGTCTGACGCCACCACAACCGCCAATAACCAAGTTAGTTCAATGTCGATATCATATCGGCTAGTCATGTATTCTTCAGCAAACCACTAAAAGAAAAGTGGCCCAAAGAGACACAAACAGCTTAAATTAATATGCTGTGAAGGTCGCCGGCGGCTACAATGGAAGCCGCGCTAGTCCTTAGAGATGTATGAACTTACTCTTTAATCCGAAAATATCGATAGTATTCCATTTCTTCTCTTCAGTTGATTGTTGGCCTGCGCTTCTGCATTATCATGAACTATTCAGTCTCAAGTTAGTAATGTCTGTGTCACCTGAAATGATTCGAACTGAAATAGGTTATTCTGCACTACACGTAGAGAGATGCTTGAAGATTTGCTTCAGAAGTTCTTCGATTATGATATGAAGGGGGTTGGATGATGGTCAAAAAGCATGTGTTGTTGCATTTCAGACAGTTAACTTTGAATATAATGTTCTTTCTATCATATAATTCATTCATTAGCACGCATGAGGACATTATGCAAGGCTCACAATGTAGTACAGATTTTCTCAGTGAGACAGCGTTTTTCAACGTATAGATTTTATGAGGCAGTGGAATGGCAACGCCTCTTGCTTTGAAAATGCTTTTGATTTTCCGATAAGCACTGTCTGAGTGGAAAATGATTTTGAAGCAAAAGATATTCTTTGTTATATATAGTTCCCTTCAATGCTTTGATGAGCTGCTCAGGATATCCAGGGTGATATACATTAACAGAGGGTTCAAAATTTTCAATATAAGGATTTCCGTGAGTACATTGCTTTGTACATTACACAGTCCACAGGGACGCCCGTGTCTGTCAGAGGTGCAAGACAGATCGCCGAAAACTGGAAATTACGGAATGGCCCTCTCGTAGGACTGACCATAGAAGGTGCTAGACACTGGAGGCCTGTCAGTATTTCACGAATAGACTTTTTGGATATCCAATCTGAACAAAATGGAAGGTGCTTTTGCCTTCCAAAAAAATATCTCCTGTAAATTGGTCACTTATGCCAATACAGTAAAGGCGACCATCAGTGAGCGATCTGGAATGCGTCAAGACAGAAAGAGCATACAACGTCTGCGAAAGAAAGAACGGGGTGAGCAGCAGCATCTCACTGACGAAGAGAGCTCAAACGAGAAAATATCCATGCATTTGGCTAGGAGCACAATACTGGAAGGTGAATGTTGACAAAAAGCACAAATTGAGGTCGTACCGGACCAAAGACCAGATGTAGTGGAACTTACACTGTTTTGATGACGAATAACTTATGAACTTGAATTCATTGCACAATGACTAAATAGCAAATTGTAATTGATAATATGAGACTTATTTTTTGGGCAAATTTCTTTGCTTCAGAAATGGGATTTAAGTAGAGACTTAATGTATTACACTATAGTTTGTTCATACGTGTGAATCACATACCTAAATTATGCCTAAAGCAATATGAAGGGTAAATAGAATGATTAAAAGACTGTTGAATTGAATGAAAAGTGATATAAAATTGAATGCAAGGTGATTTAAATTGAACGCAAACTGTTTTAATTAGAACGCAAAAAAGGTGTAGAAAAAAATTCTAACATATAAACGAAGTAACGTAGAACTCATACTAGTGGTAAGTAAAGGCAAAAGCTAGGAAAGAGAAACATAGAACAATTGCTACAGATTGCACTAGATTACAATTTACCGATAGAAGAGCGTAAACTGTAATCTGACAGGAAAGATAGCCAGTTTGACAAATTTAAATGAAAAGGAAATCACTGAATTGTTCAAGCTCTCTTCTGTTGTTTATTTCTGGTTTGAGTTCTTTTCAATATAATAGGCTTCTCTCAGGCGTAAATTGGTGCTGTCAGGGTCACTTCATATAATGCTGGTTTTAAGTGTTGTTGCTACATATTTTAAGATGCTGATTCATTGTAGAATTTTTAGTAGTTGCGTTCTCTTCATCGTATGTGTAATGGTCGGATTGAACTTCCAATGTAGTCTTGATTGCAAGCAGCACAGGTCAATTTATACACAGCATTCATCCTTTGACATATTTTTGCATCATTAATTGAACAATTTTGGAGAGAACATAATGTAGTGTTAGAGTATCTCTTCAATTGTTGGTGTGGGGTTTTAGTTTTACGTGTTATTCACAATTAAGACACAATTATAATGAATTAAGACATCATATTACCATCTGATTATATGCTATCAGATATAATAAAATTCAGAATGTCTTCTATCGGAATTTTCGGACAGATTTCGACTACCCGACACGTGAAATAATATAGGCATATTACATGGTTATATCAATCTTCATCGAGAATTGTTTTCTGCATGACATCTACTGTTTCTATGAAAGTTTGTGATGTAAGCAACAGGGTTAGAAATGCTTACTAAAATGTTAATTCGACTGTTCATGTATTGTCATTTAATCATCTGAACATAAATGTTCGAAGACAGAAGATCTTCCGTTTATTAGATATGCATGCATGTTTTTCAACTTTACTCCTAAATGCTCTGCAACTGCTCCAGAACACTAACTAACATTTTCTTCATACCTTTCGTTTTCTCATTGCTGGTAGGCTTCAGTCTGACTCAAAAAAAGCGAAACAGAAAAATTTGTGATCAGCAATGGGCTATCTAATGTATTGTCGCCTCTCAATATTTGAGATATGTGACACCTTCATTTGTGAATTAAGAATTGGTTTTACGTAAATGCCTCTTGATATGAAAACCCCCCGTGAGACAAGCTATGGATCTTACTGCCATTCAATCATTGCACATCGTCTTTGAAAACAGCGATGTCATTTACACGGGAGGTCATATAAGCAAGGTCCTAACGTCTTTTCTCTCTATTAACTATCTTAATTCAAATCTTCATGTAAAGACCATGTCATAATGTAAGAAGACATTATAATGTGTCGAATGAAATGTTTAAATAGTTTTCCTTTATGTTGTAGCAGATAGAGAAAAAGTCAAGCAAGCAGTCGTCGACTTTCTTTCCTGCAATTGGAGATGAAGTCTTAGTTCATGCTGACAACCAGCCAAGAACATCATCGCCACTTGCTGAGATAGTGGAGTTTTTGCCATCTGAGGATGGACAAATACGCGTCGTCGAAGTCTTGCTTCCTAATGGTTCGGTCTTAAGCTGCGCTGCTCGGTATCTGGTGCCATTGGAATCTGCCGTCATGAACTGAATACACGGGTCGCCACCATTTAGCGAAATTATCCAATCTTCGTCAGACATCAAAACAACGTCATAGTAAGTTGAGATCAAACGAAGTTCTATTCAATCTCAAGTTAAACAAAATTCAAATACTCGTATTAGCTATGTCTGATAATAGCTGCACTACGCCTGGATATCTCCAAAAGTACAAATACTGTTATTGAATGTAATCGAAAGATAGGTATCTTCTAAAGACGGTAGAAGATATCTATCCTTAATGTTTTGCACTTTACAACAAGGGGGTGCCTAAATACCAGATTAAGAGGGATGCGAGATTGCCATAATAGAGAAAATATAGTATATAGGAGGGACTAACAGAAAAGTTCGTTTATCGCATGCGTGCTTATATATAATTTCGTAATATGACACGGTATATATGTAATAAATATTGAGTTGAACTCTTGCTCAATTTTTACTTCCGCGTTTTGAATCCGTTTTTCCAATGTCATTGGGTCACACTGATTCTCCTTATGGATCTCCTCCAAGTCTGACGGTCAAGGGCTGCTTCAGCTGCTACGTTGAAGAGACGGCAATCAGATGTCACCGTTTCATCCCAGATCTTCTGTAGACGCTCCTTTTGTCTTTTTCCCGTCACTTCCAACTTCCAAACTCTCTATACCCAGTCTTCTTCCTTCTTTCGGTACACATGTCCAAACCATCTTAAATGATTTCTGCGAATGATGTTGCTTAAAGTCCAAGCGCGCTCTCAATTCCGCGTTTGAGTAACGTTCCCTGAGTAACACACCACACATTCGACGCACCATTGACATTTCAGCCGTATCCAGCTTTCTCTCACCTGCTTTCAATACCCATGTTTCGCTTGCGTACGACATGCAACTTTGGATGCAGGCTTTAAAAATCTTTCCTTTCACACTCAACGTGGGCACTCTTGATGTTGCGAAAGCTGACAGTTTGTGGAATGTTCTCCAACCTGCGAGTATTGAGACCTTTGAACACCCAAAAAAGAAATCCTATGAAAGATAGTCTCATCCTATGAATGAAATATTTCCTATCTAAATAGTCGCTTATATTCACATGATCTATTTCTTGATTTAAAACTTTGTAAGCAACTTCTTCTGAAAACCGTTCTTTATGAGCTTGATCAAAATTCGTAAAATATAGCACTTACATACCTACGTCTATGTCCACACCATATTGAGGAAAGCGAACAGTCTTCGCTGAAGATGTAGCAGCCGACTTTGTGTCGGGTGACAGTCACGTGACAATAGACTACCTGGTTGAAACGTGCTCACCATCACTCACCATACAATATGACAACGCTGCGCCTCATAATTCTGATTTGGTTTGATTGTCACTTAAAGCATCACCCGACTCTGTCTTTCATAAAACAGCTACCCTTCGCACCGGACACAAAACCTAGTGGACCGCTGCATCTTCTGGAACTACGCAAAGTACAAGTGACTGTCTTCAACCAAACATCTGCCCTAAGCACCTGAAACAAAACTTTATTTTTTGTATGCATCTGTCGGAATTGCGAAGGCACCGACCAATGAGGGCGAATATTCTACTCACACAAAAGAAACTGCATCAGACAAGGTGTCTAACAAACGTGCGAGCCCAAAAAATAGCACAAAGTACCGAGTAGTACATTTTCTGTCTAAAAAGTGATACAACTGATAACATTCAACTATAGCAAAATGTATAAATAGCCTACACATAGCTGCTGATTTGGTGCCAAAGCGCGTAACTTCTTAACAAATTCAGTGATTCATCTTATATTCTTTATGTCTTAACTCGACATACCACCTGAGCGCAAAAGAACGATATAAAAATCTAATGTAGCAATATAACGATCTATGTCGATCAATGGTAAGATATTAGCGAGAGAACAGATGCAAAATGGGTACACATAAATGTGCAATGTACTCTGGATGCCCAATAGCGTAAACACATTTGCCTTGCAATAGTGCTAAAGACATGTTGCCTTACCCGTAATTTGTTCTTGATTTCAGGTTTAATTAATCGCATACTGATTAACTCAGGTTTGGTAGTAACAGAATTACTGACTTGTAGATATTGGCAGATCTACCACACAACCTTGCAATTTCCATTTTTTCTGAGCGTCACCGGAAGCCATGTCACACTCGATAATAACCTAAGCCAAGATGACGATTCGCGTATGTAAATGTTTCTATCTTAACTCAAGTGATAAAGATTGAAATTATAACGCCGAAAGCACCATCAGCCTCAGGTAACCACCCCTTACCATGAAATCGTTCCCACGTGCCTAGGTACTGCAAATGGATGCTCAGTTTCAATGCAAAATCCATTCAAGATTTTTGTGTACTCTCCTACAACCAGGGTGTCAACTCGAAATAATCCAGAAAATATAGGAATATAGGATCGGAGAAACAAAAAATATAGGATAAATATAGGATCAAATTTCAGTACACAATATTATAAAATAGCCAATTTTTCTTATTTTTGATTTCGCATAATGTAAAATATCCTACGTATTTCACCTCAAATTCGATTTAATAAGTCAATGATCATAAATTGTAGAGTATTTCATCAAGTTGCCAAGACTAAATCGGCTACCATCTCAAGAAAATAACACACATCATTGTACACAAATGTTTTATTTATTTTTGTTTTATGGCCTCCACCATACCCCTCACAGCCATCCCGTTCCTCCATAAACATATTTCTCATACAATTAGTTAACAAATAAATGTAAAAACAATTTCAACAATGGAACGATAAAAAAATCTTCACAAAATGTCACAACTAACAAATCTTGAATAAAAATTTCGAATGGTGTGACCACATAACTACGAGTATATAACAAATATGGTGACCACAGGATACTCTCCTCAGCTAAAGGATTATTATAAAAACGATTACATGCAAAATTGAGGTTTTCAAAATGTAGGACATCCCCAGGTAGTTAAACCAATAACAAAATTGAGAAAAATAGTCATAGAAAGTCAAGAAAGTCACTATAAAATACACTATCAAAAGAAAATGGTATTTCACTAATCTGTGTTTCAAACAATCAAATCCATTATTCAGCATTACCGGGTTTGAAGTTTTTGACCGATTCCAGCAGACTGAGATTCTTATCGAAGAGTTTGCGCTTTTTGTTAGTTAAGCTTCTCTGCTTATGTCTCACTTCCTCGAGAGTAGTAGTCAATTCTCTTGTTTTTTGAGTTCCAGTGTCTATCATCAAGTGTGCAGTTGCCGCATACTGTAGATTTCCATTCTTCAATGCATCTCTCAATTTATTGTTTCCATCACTCAAAAGTTCATGTGCCGCTGCAAGCGCATCATTCGTTTTCTTTTCTTTAAAAGAAGTTTTTCTTCTTTTTCCTGGAGGCTTGATTGTTTTTCTTTCAAATGTTGCCGCTCTTTCCCAATTACTAAGCTTTCTGTTTTTGTTTTCTTTGCTTCTCTTCTTCTTCCCTCTTGCGATCAGCTTCCAGCCTCATGACGTATTCCAAATGAGCTCCTCTTGCGGCGGTGATTATTTTCTTTGTCAAGGGCAATTTTTCTGGTCGATTCAATTCAGGGTCACAAAACGTCACACCACGTCTTTCGTTGCTCTGACACCGTTTATGACTGTCCCACTGAGCAGAGATCGCCCTGCGGTTACAAATGAATTATTTACAGATAATCCCCTTTCCACATCTGCATTTCCATGTGGAATAACCAAGGCAGTTTTGACTACATCAGTCAGACAAGGATATTTGCGCTGACCATCGGACCGCTTTAGCATAAAAATTTCTCGCCAGAAATGGTCCACGCGATTAATGGATGAGAATAATTTCATGTCATCACCCAAGCATAATACTTTCCATTCATCCTTGACTGGCACGATGTTTGAGTCAGACAAGTGAAATTTTCGAGCCATGTGAGCGATATCTTCAACATTAAAATTCTGTTGTCGAGGGGAAGCCTGGTTTTCGGATATGATGCTATTGCACAAAAACAATCCCGCATACCGAGCAATGACTTGGCTTGCTGGTCCATTGTTAGTTTTACTAGAGCTTTTCTGGCGGGTTCTCCGATTCAAATATCATCATCAGAAAGTTGGTGAGACCTAGAAAGATCGACAGAAGCTAAATCAACTCCATCTTTTCCATTCAGCTTTACAGGTTTGATGAATCGAAGTAACAAAGTTTTCAGAAGTGCGCACATATCATCATATAATCGATGAACCATTGGCTCTTTTGACTGAAAAGATCTCAAAAATTCTTCGAAGATCTTCACAGTACAATCCAAAAAGTGCAACTGAACACGTGTTGCCTGCTTCAGTGGTCCAAGGGCCGTGGCTGTTCTTCTAAAGGCAATACTCTTCGGAGTGCTTTTCGAATCTTTCTGCAATGAATCAATGAATTGACATATTCCAGTCCATTGATCGAGGATCCGTCGAATACTTGGACCGATTGACAACCAGCGTGTGTTAGTATGTTGATGGAACATCTGAATTTCGAGTTCCAAATCGAATTGGATTTCTTTGAAATCTTCTCTTCTTGCTGCAGAGTATTTGAACAAGCTGAACAAGTCCACGGCTAGCTGCTCAACATCGCCGCCATACTCGGATAGTCCCTTAGCAAAGGCATATTTACAGCTTACGATGTTATGACATCTTCAATATTTGCATACAAACATCGATTAGAATAATTTTTATAATATCATTCATCCTACAAGTACGAGTATGTGAGCAATTATACATCAATGCTCAATTCTTCATTAATACTTACATAAATCGTGAAAAAATGCCTTAACTCCATTATGATTGGTTTTCAATTTAGAAATATAGGATAATATAGGACCTTTCAACGAAATATAGGATAAATATAGGATATATAGGATAAATGAAAAAATATAGGACAAATATAGGAATATATGATTGAGTTGACACCCTGTACGTGTAAATCACCCACATCATTTTAAAAAGTGTTAATAATTTTAGGTTGTATGTCTAAATGCTCTAAACTGCAATCACAACAAATATCAAAATTAATCGTCAATATACCAACAACATCGTTCACCGATCCCAATGTGTCCTATAAATTCTTCATACTTCAGCAACAGAATCCAAGAGTAACAAGACGTAGCACAGATGCACCGAATGAAGTAATTTTGCTCTCACTCATTAATTATCCAGCATGATCAGGTGCAACCACCAACAGCGGCACCACCGAAGGGAAGTTTGGTTCCATAATCCAGTGATCTCTGTGAATATGCACAAGGCAGACCTGAAACTGTACACGCTCCCTGCTAAGTGGTCTAGGGCGGTGATGATGGTGATGCTTTATAGATTGAATTTGATTAACTAGTACATCTTCCCTTAAACGCAGCAGTGGTGAGTTTTATAGATTTGCCATTGAGAAAAACTGTAAATATTTTCCCAAGGTATTGAAGACAAACTATGCGGACTCCTTAGATAATAGTTTGAATGGTCGACAACGCAATAAATTGAAGCTGAAAATAACAGGTCCTTCGGCGCCCAGTGTTTCGGTAGATAAACAGTGCTAAACTGCAGCATGGGATAAGGTTGACAAAGATGTGAGTGATATTAATAAGTGTTAAGCGTCAAATGTGAGGAAACTAATGAATGAAGTAAGACTGCACTGCGGTTTTTCATGTCATGCCTTCGATCAATTCTGAGCTGGCGCTTTGTAATTACTTACGATTCAGTAGCTGTCGTGTCTCTTATTTTACCAATGTCGTTATGTCGATCAAAACATACTTATACCAGACATAGTGATACAAGATCACTTATCGATTGAATATTACCAAAACATTATTTGCGAGCAAATGTTATAGTCACAATTATTCCTGCATATATTATCGAGACCTCACTGACTGCTTGCCATAATCATTGGCAATTTGCATAAGTAAATCAATTTATTAATGGCAAAATCTTTTAAGCATTTTCCTCATGTTTACCCAATCATACCTCATGCTTTTTTCAGCTGTAGAAACTGCATTTCATAGTGTCTGGCGAAAAGGGGTGTTAGTTGCAATTTACATATTTAAAACAGAAAACTGAGCACATCTGAATGCTTTACATCTTCCTATCTAATCCGCCTATTCTCCAATAAAGATCAGGTTACTTGGTAGTCGCATCCACGGTTGCTTTGAAAATATACTTTTCTCACTCAAATAGAACTGAAAATTGCAAAGCTTTCAAGATTTGACGCACTGCTGTTGTCAAATTGCCTAATCTCGACAAGGTAAAATACACAATAATTTCATCACTTTGACATCATAATCTGAGATGTTCTTTGAAGAAAATACAACTCGCCAGGACCCAACTTGATGCCTGCGAGCACAGTGTGCAAAAGTTAAATAAAGCATGCATTCTCATTCAATTCATCATTGATGTGCATTCGTTCAAAAAATTTCGTGGACGAAGTTATCAATTAAGTCTTCACCAAAGATTGGCCATCACTCTATTTTCCGGACAGCATGCAAAGCTGTCATGAATTGAAGTCTGAAAAAATCTGACCTCTACGTGTGATGTCTAAGACGAACTCTTTTCTGCAGCATGCTGCCAAGTAGAAGATATAGAGTAAGGTAGTAGGCATATTGCCATTGAAGAGAAATGTTCACTGATATGAGCATATACTTATATACACTGATGCATACATTGTGTACCTACATACACTTGCATACACTAAGATTAACATGATGATCTGATGTTTGCTGACTGATTTCTAAAAATTCATTAGAATTAGATGTATACTGAAATATGCATCAAGTTTTGACTAATAATGATTTGACATTTTTAGTCTCCACTGCGACCAATTTCCGCTATCTCCGATCTAGTGGTAGGCACTCCATTATGCCATTCATACTCTGGTTACATTCCTTTGCCGAGTGCGAAATATTTTGTTTCAAACCTGCATAATTTATTGCAAGTTTCGTTTTTTTGTGTAGCGTGATTGATAAAATTTCTCATGACATGGTTGACGTAAAAGGTGTAGAGCAGTTGAAAGAGCACCTTGAACGTGCAAAAGAGCATTTATCTAGCACCAACGAAACCATTAAAAAATACACTGGTCGTGAACCTGGAGCTCCAAGGTATGCATAGCATTCAAGACCATTCTGCATGTAGGAATTGGCTTTTTTCTATCCCATCATGGAAGCAATGGGAAATTGGTTTCTGCATTCTCACTTTGAAATTTCAAGTAGATAAGGCATGATGTTTGGGATCATGATTTTTGTTATGATATGTATTCTTGCTTTTTGTTTGATACGGATATCTTGTCAACTCATATTGACGCTCCGTCTCACACGAGTAGATCGATTCATTTTATTAGCTTGAGCTACTTTGATATGCAAGATAGCTATCCCACACACATACATAGGATATGTTGTGTTCTAAATCATAGGATTTAAGCGGTGGTGGCTGGGTTGATGGATGGACGCATGTTCCCTATTTCATCATGAAGCAAGGGAAGCATATGTCGTAAAATGGGGTGACTTAGGACAATTTTGTAGTTTGCCTTAAGTTTTATATCACTTTACAGTTAAAAAAGGAAATACAATTGATAGCAAAATTTGCATCTGTGTTAGTATACATTGCGTTTGCTAAGAATTGCTAGACCTACCATCCCCGACTGGAATCTTTGCATGTTTTGCTGGATTAATCCGGCGCGCTCGATAAGCGATATTTTCTAAAAATAGAACATATCCCGTCGCGCTGGCGCGCCGGTTATCTTAGAATTTCTATAAATAGCGCACTTCCCGGCGCGCTTTGGCCTTTGATGAAGTACATTTTAGGATACTATTCGTTCGTGCAAATATAACGCAAAAAATATTGCAAATGAAAGGATGAAAACGTACTCGTTCAAGTTAAGTTACAGTTTTCGGTTACGGCGCGCATTAAACTCATCATGTGGATTTTTATTGAGTAGAATCTATAAATAGAATTTGGTACCGGCGCGCTTTAATCCGGAAGTATCTATAAATCGATTTTGCTCCCGGCGCGCCTTAGTCTGGAATAATCTATAAATAGAATTTGGTGCCGGCGCGCGTCGGCCACAGATTTAGATAGGAACAGATGAACTATTTACACAACTGCTTGAAGCCGGTAAACACAGGACGAGAGAGACACTGGTTTGCGATAGACGGGCAAGAAACAAGTCGCGATATGATTACAGCGATGACAGCTGCAGGATAAACATACTTGAATAGCTTTCATTGTCATGTTGTCAAATGATTTATTTGTCAACAAAGTAAGCAAGCTCAATGAATTGTGTCACACCTATTAATTAGTAAATAAAGTACCCAAGTTATTGAGGCTCTTTTAGATTAAGTCATTCAGATTCAAGTTTAATTCCCATTCATCGCAGAATGAAAATTTTTAAAATGAGAATACATCCACACCAAGTTAAAATCAGTGATCAATAATAAATTGCTATTATCATAATTAATCGCTATTAAAGTAAATTCTGTATCAAGCAAAACGTCTTTCCGTAGTGCATTTATGAGATATAGATAATTCAAACTTACCAACGTTTTCCTGTGATAATGTACATGATGATGTCCAGCAAAAACAATAGGGGACTTGCATTTCTATGTTTTATTTACCCCTGAAGAGCATCAACTTGGTAGCCTGCTGCCTCGACTGGACATCCGTTGAAAATGTTTCTTTCAAAATATATTTTTCCATACTTTAACAATCGAAATCGAATGAATCGGAAAGCAATTATTCTTACCAGGGACGTTAGGTGATTGTTTCTTAAGGCATCACTATCAAAATAATGGTCTGTCAGCTCTGGGAATACAGTATCAACGTTGATCTTGTTCAGGAAAAAATGCTCCACTTTAATGTCCAAATTACATCCTGTAGGGAGAGTGGAGGCATTCCATACTCCAGGAAACAATGATCTGAAAGCAACTTCAGCCACTTTAATTATAGTAAATACACCAAAACTAGGTGACATCAGACCACCTCGCTGCTTCCTTCAAAAAAACTTTGCGTATGGCAAATGTAATGAATCGGAAAATAAAGCCGCTCGACATACACAGCACGCAACTCGTTCTTTTATGCTGTTGCTTACAAAACCTGCAACGTAATATAACACATTGAGTCGCCAGTCATCATCCATTTTATGCAAATCCATCATCCAAAGTGAATAAAGGAATTCCGTGTTTTCATCGTCGGTGGTGATGTTGTTGGATATATTTACAGATTCTGTTATCGTGGGTTTCCTACATCGAAAATTGAATTCGAAATTTGAAGAAGAATCCTCGGTCAAAATGTTCGCATTCACTGATGGCGTTATCATATCATTCATTAATATAGTTTTAAAAGCACTCTTAAATTGAGTCATAGATGGATTGTTGTTTAAACCACCACGTTGCCGCACTTTGCTGAAAAAGATTTCTAGATGGTCTTGAGAAGTAGAGTAAGTTAAAAAATAAGAAAAGTTGCAGTCATTGAGGAGATGTAGTACCAGTTGCTTGATTAAGGTTATTGTCACAATAAATCCAATGACACATGTTCTCCTAAGAGACTTCCACATAGGAACTAAATCGTTCGTATATAAGTTCCGCAAGTAAATTTTTGTATCATCAAAAAATTTCATCCATTCTGCAGAATTAGAGACAGATAATGGAGATTTGATGCCTTTTTGGTGCGGATTTCGACTATTTAATCGATCAAAAAGTTCGTCTATTATACGCAAAAACTCTGTTGTCTCCTTGCTTCCATCAAAATCAACCAATGAGGGTTATGTGTATGATTTTTTGTCAACCTTGGATTTTACGATCCAAAGGTGATCGGCGACGTAGCTTTGCGGGAGTGTTCAGGTAAGATGGGTAGGCTTTAAAAACTGTGGGTACAGCGTCTTTTTTTAGTATTCTACGCTTTCTTGTGCGGCGATCTTTGTCTTCTTTTTTCTTTCGTGAAGTCAAATCAGCTTTAAAGTCGCTCTCCAAGAAATGCTCACTACACACGAATGAAACATGTCGAGCTGGCTTAAAATTCTTTCGCTTGATCCTCCGTAACCACTGCTCAAGCAATTGAGGGTTGCTGTGAGGAAACTCGTGAAAAGAAATATTCGAATATTTCGATACTCTGTTCGTACACTGAGGAACACAACATGAAGTCACCTGCTCCGGAATTATCATTAAAAAAGTAACAGATCAGTTTAAGAACAGCCCACTTATTACGATATGAAGTACACACCTGTGACGACCATTTACGAGTAATTAAATCAAAATTCTTGTTAAGCAGCCCTACAGAATTGCTGTTGAATGATGTCGACATCAATTTATCTCAAAATGGACTTAGCACACATATGTCATACACATGAGCATAATCATCAAATTGTCAAATTGTCCAATCTGGTCAACGCATTTCTTGCCTGTCTATCGCAAATTGTCATCAAAGTAAACACCGATCGGCGGGCTTCAACGCCGTCAGCGTGAATTGCGGAAAGCAGTTCATCTGTTCCTCTCTAAATCTGTGGCGTCGGCTCATAAGCCCGGCGCGCATGATGTTAAGATTCCAGTCAGGCTACCATCGCACATTTCTTAGAGTAGGGGCCTATGCGATTTTTCTAAAAATACTCCAAAGTCGCCCAGGGATGTGGTGAGCGATGAAACTCCGTGTTGTTTCATTTTGCCGTGTAGTACAAAACTGAGTCTTTCGAAATTTCAATCATGCATAACATTGTGTTTTCTTATTATGTCCTCTGTACTTATCAGTAAAAATCCGAGAAAAACATTTTCCTGGCATGAATGGCTACGTAGCAAGCGATTGCAGTGGAGCACTGTTCATGTTCAGAAAGCATTGAGATCACTGTCAACAGCTATTGACAGAAAGTCCATGTGAAAGTGTTTGTTGAGTTGATATTTTGCATTTTATTTATGCAAGTTTTATTAATATCGACGTGCATCCTCTTTGATCCAAATATGAGTCGGGCTAGATGCACGTAAGATAATTCTTGAGGCTTAGGCTCCGGACCCATTCTATGGATGCCCGACAACCCGCAGTGAGGGACTGTTGGTTTTCATGAACATCCATTTTCCAGATCGGAAAATTTCAGCTACAAGATCGCATGTATTAGAGTTGAAATTTTCAACAACTCAAGTTTCAGACCAATCTAAGCAATTGATTTAGTTTTCTAAGTCAACTTTTATGTTTGCTTGAATATGCTTGCAAGCATCTTAGACTTAATGTTGGTCACAAAAAGTCCTGAAGTCGAGTCTCAGACTTTTTGTAGACACCCTGCCATAAACACTGATTTGCAGTTGATGCCAGTGTGATCAGAAGTAACTTCGAAAAGTACGAACTACCGGTACTCAAAGCAAAATTTAATGTCTGCTCCAGATCAATGGTTATTGTGAGTATAGTTGTAGCGTGGTTTATAGTCGGGGAGCTAGCGCGAACTTGTGCAGGGAACGAGGTAGTACATAAAACTTTCACATAGCATAGTACACCTCTAACCTACTGCACAACTTACCGCTAGCTCCCGGACTATTAGGGAAGATTGAACTAGAAAAAAAAGCTAATTTTTTTCCTTCGAACAACTGCGCTATCATTATTGATTCAAATCAAATGAGTATTTCATGAAAGCCCGTAGGTCTACATTTCCAAGTCTTATGGATTTCTAGCGTAAATTAGTTTCGATTATATGATAATAAGTTTCTGAAATATTGGCCGTCAAAGCAATGACTTTTAATGTCGTATTTACCCCGTAGTTTGGACAATTTCCACTAAGCATGTTTATATAGCCTAGGTGATAAGATTTAAATCTCGTTGGGAGGTTGGGAATCATATTGCATGAGATCGCCCTTTCTATCGATGTTAATGATGTTGGAATGGGATCGCTGCTTTTCTGGTAGGGCCATGATCTTTTGCATAAATGACGTTTTGCATGATCTTTTCGATAAATTCGGGTTACCGGTACAGCTAATAATGTGCATGTTAAAAGAATTACGGGTAACGCAGGGTGGCCACACATTCCCGAATCCAGCTATAGGCCTACACCCGAATTTTGAAATGTCATGTTTTGGTATCTTGCATAGCATCGTTTTTACTTTTTCAAAATAGTTCTGTTTCGGTTCTTACAACGTGATTTGAGAAAATGATGATGTTCATGATTTGAGAAAATATCTCATGAAATGTTCGAGAGACTTTTTCTACTTTCCGCAGAAACTTCATGCTTCGTCATAATTCCCTGATATTGCACATCAGCATCATTCGCGAGTGAAAATTGACATTGCATTGTACCAGTGTCTATTCTTTACTACTAACTCGGAAATCTATGTCACCAAAAAATATGCCCGAATTTTACTTTCGGATCCGTGCGGCCACCCTGGTAACGGCCGCAAGATCGTTTTTGACACGACTGCTCGGGGAAGGCCTCGAAATTAATCTAAAGTATCTTAAGTTTTTAGCAACATCCAAATCACGTTTTCTGTTAAGAGTTTTGGAGAAAGATCAGTAGCCTGAGACAGTTTGTGTACGTAAACCTGTATGTAGGCCTATACATAGGTATTTTGTGGTGTCAGACACGTATGAATTTTCGGCCAAAACATTTGCAGAGAAACTGTTTTGAATGTTTATGAGAACGTTCTTGTTATTTGAATTGTACATATAGGTCCCCTTAGAGGCTTTCCTTGGGACATTCTCGTCAATAAAAACTTTGTATTCACCTGATACCCCTGCTGATATCGAGCAGTAGTGCCGGTCTACTCCCTAAAGCTTTTAATAAATCGAAGTACAATGATGCAAGACTTAAAATGATCATCAATCTTGAAGTAGAAGCCATAGAGCTAATTTTGCAGCTCTATTAGAGCCAGTAGGCCCTAATTTTGCAATTTTGATATTTACGAGATTGATAAAATTGCTAGTCATGTTGACAAACAGGCTTCTCTTCGTGGTATCATATTACACAGACAATTATTTTTGGGTTTGGCCATCGGTCGGCAGAACAAAGTTTTCTCATCCGAAAATGTATTAAAATAAGTTTTTGCAACTTGCTGCGCAACGTTTCGCCACCGCTTCGGCTGGCGCAATAAAAAATGAATTTCGTGATTTGATCTCATCAAGTTCCAACGCATTATGCTCAGCAAGTTAAGTTACATTTTTGTGAAAGATCGCCAAAGATATCCTGGATATGCAGTGGTCGGATTTGGGAACGAATTCGTGCCCGGGCACGAATTTGTCGAAAGTGGGTACGAATACACGAAAAATGAGTGTGGGCACGAAAATTGCACCTTTTGAAATTCGTGCCCATCTTTTTCTGAGAATCACCTGAATTTTCGAACACAATTTGTATTAAAACCTTATGCATTAGCTCATTGTGTGTATATATTAGAACAACTTAATTCGTTGCTGATTCTGGAAAACAAAGATTTTTCAATTTTTTTCCAAAATTTAAACGAAATAATACAGGTATACGTCATGTTGACGTCGTGTTGGCGTAGTTCAGGGAACCACTTATGACTCTAACATATAATTGTTTCATTTACGTGCAGAAGAAGACCAATCAGAAAAATGATAGATGACTCGGATAATTTGACGGTAAACTCTACTTAAAGCTAATTCGATAGTATAGCCTACCGGTAGTCTTCCAATTTGGTGGTAGTATTTGATTATAAAGTGCATACATGAAAGGAATTACCACAACATTGGTATTATAACTATTCCCTAACTCTCCCTCAGAAGTCTGGAAAACAATTAACAGCCAACTAAAATGTACTTTTGACTCTCGTCTTGATCCCTCATTAGCTTCTGAGCTTAATGACAAATTTATTGAGCACTTTGCACCTCCTGATATCCATTTATTCAACAACTCTTCTGTCCATAGCACCCATTCTTTGTCTGTTCCTCATGTTTCTGAATTTACTGTTTATAACATGATTAGAAGATGTAAGTCGAATTCTACAGGACCTGATGGCATCCCACCACACTTTTTCCGTCTGTTTGCCGAGGTCTTAGCCAAGCCCCTTGCTATAATCTATAATCGTTCGCTCGAGACTGCTATCTTCCCTCAGCAATGGAAACTTGCTAACATCACGCCATTACCCAAAGTTGACGGCACTTTCCGCCCAATCTCCATACTTCCATTCGCCAGCAAGGTTCTCGAAAGGCTGATACGGGACAAGGTTGTTCTACCGTCCATTTCTGTGCCTCTAAATCGTAATCAATTCGGTTTCATTCCGAACTCCTTTGGCGGCTGTACCAATGCAGCACTTTCTATTCGGCTCCACTTACTTCAACATCTTTCCAAAAATCCCGGCAATTCAGCGAAACTACTTGCTGTGGATTTCGAAAAAGCTTTCGATTCCATAAGTCATCGTATTCTCTTAAACACCTTGAAAGAACAACTTCACTGTAATTCCCACTCTGTTAGGTTTGTCCAAAGCTTCCTGTCTGATCGCTTTCAGAGAGTAACGTGTGAAAATTCCACTACGCACTGGAAGTGTATCACCAGTGGTGTCCCTCAGGGCTCTGTACTGGGCCCCCTTTTATTTGTCCTCCTGATTAATGATTTGCCCTCCTTTTCCGACACCACCGTGGTAGCCTACGCTGACGACATTACCCTTATCCATTTTGTTGAAAGAGACTCAACTTCTGATTTCCAAGCTATCGTAGACTCTTTTCATGACTGGTCTTTGAGTAAGAAACTGAACATCAATATTGATAAGACCAAGCTTCTATCAGTTCGGCGGTCTATGACTCCATCTGTTGCTCCTGTTACAATCGATGGGTTTGTTATTGATGAAGTTCGTTCTGTTAAGATCCTGGGGGTTTATTTCACGGATGATTTGAAATGGGATGTTCAATTCAACTTCTTATACAAAAAAATGTGTAGGAGTCTTTCCTGTGTAAAAAGGTTGAAAGTGAATTGTAATACCTGTAATGTTATCTGGCGAGCCTACAACGGCCTCGTAATGTGTCATTTGAATTTTTGCTGGCCAGTGATATGTGATTTGCCTATGAAATACTTCGCTAAGATCGAACGAATTGATCGCCTTGCCGCCAGATGGGCCAATATCAAAAATGTTCTTCCTCTGAGGAATAGACTGGACGAATCGTGCATCAAACTGATAACGAAAGTTTCCAAGAATATTGAAGTACACCCTCTCAGCGAATTCTTTGAAATTCGCTCTGAAACCTGTAACACCAGACATTCTAGAGCTTTACTTCCTTTACGTCGTAAATCAAGATTGTACAGTCAGTCATTTGTAAGTTTTTCACCATTTTCTTGAATTGTTGCGAGTTTGTTTTTTGTCAAATACCGCTATGTAGTATTTGAAATATAGCATTATTATTATTATTATTATTATTTAGTATAGCCTACTCTTCCAATTTGGTGGTAGTATTTGATTATAAAGTGCATACATAAAAGGAATTACCATGAGATTGGTATTATAACTATTTCTTTATTCATTCAACATATCAACAAGGTTTTACCATTAATTTTTCTTGATAATTGATGCTGCCAATGAGTGGTAGGCCTGTGTCGATAATCTGAAGCTCAACTGAATATCCCATAACTTCAGAGTAGAAATTGTCAACACAATAATCCATGAATATAACTGATTTTTGATTGCCACCGGGCACCTAGATCCACCCGCCATTTAAAGTCCAGTTCCATCCAGATTGTATAGGCTTATGAGATGAGACTTATCTTCCAGATGCAGTTCGGCTCCCTAATAATTCTTGTCGAAGAAGTTGTCCATCATAACGCTTTTCGCAATCGTTTCTCGATAGTGGGCTACTGGCTCGAGCGCTCTCACTGAAATATTGTCACGTTTTTTGAAAGAGGACCGCCAGTTCCAGCCATTGACGGTTATTTCCAGCCATAGTATTCGCAAAACGAATCATATCGATTGTTTTCAATCCGAACCCTAAGCGAACCATATATGTCGAATAGTACTTCATTAACCCTCGCTCTTGGCTGTCGATTATGGATCGTGAGTTACCAGGATTCGGATTTATAGAAGTTTTGACATGTCTTCTCAAGGTAGTTTCGAGAATGCCGTATAGCTTGGAAGCTTTGTGGATTGATATTCTGCTAACTGTTACTGCCTTCTTAGCAGCAGCTATGCGTGTTTACCGATCCATCGTCAACCAAGTAATGAAAAAAATACTTGCTTTTCAATGAATTACGTAAGTATCCAGCAAGTGTATTTTGATTCAGGTTGATTTGCATCGAGTTTCGAACTTGCAACAAATGTTCATTCAATACATAGTTGCCTGTCGGCAATCTATCACAAAATGTTGACTTTCCGACGATGTGTATGCATGAACAGCGAATTTTTGTCACATCTATGGTTATCTATATAAAGAATATCGTGTAGCATCACTTCCGCTGTAGAATTTTTGATCATTCTAACCTAACATGATTGACGTAGGCCAGCATACTACATATTAGAAATCCATGCGTGAAGTGTAGAACATCGGATTTCTTTAAGAAAATTATTTGATCAAATTAAATGCCTCCAAAATAGAAGTCCCTCCGAATTAGCCGAGTTAACCCTACAAAGAAGATGCACAGGTCTCATCAGCAAGCTGATCAATTGCCTACATTTCGTTTCGGTTCCTGTAACATCTTGGACGATCAGCAGCAGGGGAACCCACGACCAAAGGCATGCCCCACAAAGCTTATAAAGGGCTTGAAGCAGTACAAACCAACTTACAAGCAAACATTACAAAATGAACAGAAAATCAAAGATGACAAAACGAAAAGACTCATATCAGGAAGATATGACGAGACTCTAAAAAGTCTGAAGGATGCGGATGCAAGTCTGAAGGTTCTTAATGAAATGTCGAAACTAATGAATGAGAAAAATCTGGAATCAGAAAGACTATTTCAAAGGTTCATGAAAAGAAAGATCAGTGTTTACCTTGACAGTGACGATGATGATGCTGTTCCTAATAAGAAATGATTTATATAAACTTTTCCACGCAATATATATGCTACGAATAATACTCGCACTTGTAGCTAAATACAAAGTGCATTTCTGGGTGTTCCGGTATATTTTCAGTTGACTAGTTTCTATTACATGTACATTGTACATGTATATGCAACGAATGTGAATCTACTGGCTCAAGAAAACAAAATGAAGATTATGCAATTCAATTACAATGCGTTTTATAGTAGTGCATATGAAGAAGTTGGCAGTGCATGGGCACGAATTTCGAGGGGTGGGCGCGAAAATCCTGAAAATTCTGAATCCGACCACTGATGTCAGGGTTAGTTCTATGATGATTAACAAAGTGTTGATAATACAATGAATACGGTATTCTACCGTTAAGTATTCACGAAGCCGGGAACGAATAGTTCTGACAGACAATAATCACATGCATCCAAAACAGGATTTCAAAGCTAAATATTTTCCATAGAAAGTTCATCGTATTGAAATCAAGGATTCTACAGATTAATAGTGGTGTTCCGATGAGGCTTAAATTGTATATGAGAAAGTCAATAACTCTCTTCTGTATTAACACTGCAAATTTACATGTTGATTTATTGAAGGAAATGCATGCGAGTCTGTCCATAAAAGCTCAATGCAAGCTCATTTTAACTGCTTTTCATTTCTCTTTGAAGGTCATTTCGACAGTTTGACAGTGAAGCCGCGGGACGACGATTGCTGTCGAATGCTTTGAAGTGAGTAAAAGTCTTCTACTTTTCCGAAAACCTTTAGAAAGCTAAACCAGAATTGAGACTAATAAAAGTTCATCGAAAAGACGCAATTAGCACAGTATGCAATTTGATTTTTCTCGGGTGGCCTATCCTATTCGATTTTGATTCACAGATGGGCCTATGTCACAGCCCCAACTAAGGCTGTTGTTTGGCATTGTAGCAAAAGATGCTGCTTTTTGAAAGCACAATGTAGATATCTTTGATGAAAACATCATGCAAAATATTCTAAATTTTGATTCACAATTGCCGATTAATGCAGAGAAATGAAAAAACAAACATTCAAATGAATGTTGAAAGGTGCAAATAGCCAGCAACAGATCTAGCACCTGGACGATATGCTGGATTCCGATTTTCGAATACTTGTACAGCACAAGCAAAAATATTGCAATTCGCTTTCCAATTGGATTAATCGCACATATCCTTTGATCTTGTCTGAAAGCTATTGAGTCGGGCACAATTCGGCGGACGCGCAGATTCGTGGTAGCCATGTTCGTGTGACATCGTTCTAGCTGTTGGACTTTTACTGATTCGCAGCAATGTGTCTTGTTTTTATGTGAATAACAATCTCAACTATTTCAGGCGAGGGATTGGTGGCGGTCCTAACGATGATGCTCCTTCATCCAAGGCAAGTCGAAGCTCAAATGATCAACGGGAGAGAGTGGTTAACGTTGCATACTCGCGGTAATTATTGTAAATCAGATCGTGACTGAAATGCTGTTGTAATGATCGCTTCGAATTTCAGCCTGGAAACAAGGAGAAAAGAACGCGATGTTCATGAGCGACTTGGACCGGCCCCCAGATCACGCCGTTTGGAAACGAGAGAAGGTAGTAGAGAGAAGCGTCGCCCTATAACAATTTCCAGCAGCATTACGCGGCAGGTGAAGGAAGACAACTTTGACGATGAGGAGACGAAACCTGAAGTGGCGCCTAGACTAGGAGATACAAGACGGGTGAGATTCTGCTGCGAATATTTCTGAAAGTGGTTACTACTTTTGAGGCTGTATAAGTAGTGTGATAATTCAGTTTGGAGTTTTTTCTGATAACCTTTCTTTATTTCAGTTTCAACTTAGACCTTCAGTTGTTCGCGTACCGGAACAAAGATCAAGGGAAGACGCAATCAAGGAAATGAAGGACACTGCAGATAGGGATAGAAATCGCCGCATCTTTTCCGGTTTATTGCTGGGCACGCTTCGCAATTTCAACAATCAAGCCACGCGGACCGAGGAGGTGGCGAAGAAGAGGCGCAACGTGGAGGCAAAGATCGAGGAGCGCGAGGAGGAGAAGAAAGAAGACTTGAGAAGAGAGCGTGCTGATCTCTTCCGCGTCCGCAGAGATAACCAACGGATGGTGCGAAAGATAGAGCAGAAAATCCGTTCAGTCGATGCGGTAAGAATTATTCATCTAGAGAACAGGGGGAGTGGCATCCACATCATCCAATAACTTTCATTCAACTTACATTGTTTAGATTACCCGGGGTCGACTATTCGAGTACTGCGAGCCACTCATCTTTGCATGGCAATTTTATCTCTTTTCATTCTGCTGCTAGAGACACGTTACCACTGCAGGAATTTTCGCTTTCTTTTATTTTTGTTTTGAGGACTTTAATAAGATTTTACTAATAGTCAGCCTGTTAAACTTCGTGCTTGTAATTTGATAACAAATTCATAGTTGAATATAAATCATTCATCGTAAAATGTAAGGCCTATACGTACTATGGCAGCGTATCGCATCGGTAACTTAAGATCTTCTACGAAAGCACTCGCAGAGCATGCAAATGAAATCACGTGATTTGTCATTTTGAGCAAAACGATTTTGATATTTTCAATATTTTCAAGAGGCATGTGAGCAGGTTTCTGATGTTGACAATTCAATAATCTTGGAAGATCCGCCAACTGGAGTATCCTCAGCTTCATGACTCTTGCCAGAACTGAAAATGTTGTGAATGACGTGTAATCGATTAATCCAATGGTTACAGTAGCATTGCCTTTGTACACTTGCGGATTGGAGAACGCCATCAGTCCTCAGTAGGACTACTTTAACTAATAATTTAAATTAGTAGGCATTATATTCTATTATAAATGGCTACTGGGATGACTTTCATCATCGTATGAGAAGAGTCAACTTATTACAAGTTATTTAATTATGCCTTAATCTCATTTGTCAATTACCATGCTTCTCACATTGAAAGTTTACCGAAGTGTTTATGAAGGAATGTTGAAATACAACGCCTGTTGATTGAGTTGTCTGTGCGGGAAGTCTTTCATGATGAAAATAAGAAAAGTTATTGGAATGAATTCTAGATTACCCGACGCGTTTCGTCTGCTCAGGGCTGTGCTTCACAGGCGGGATATATTTTTCAACATTACATCTAGTTCAAATGCTCTCCGATATCTCATCTTTTGATTTTAGTTAGCAAGTTGATGGCAGCAAATAATTTCATTTTCAGTTTGAGGCGTGGAAGAAAGAGTTTGAAAAGCAGAAATTCTTCATCCGGACGCGTGCACGACCACATATCTACTACCTTCCCCGTGTCATGGACAGCACATCAGAGCGACGGAAGGCCAGGACAGCGAAGGAAGTGGACAGTGAGTTCAATTGAGCATTTTATTTAAGGAAATTTCATTTTTCACTTGAGAATCCTGAACTTCGTGGACAAGCACCGCAAAACAGAGTTGTTAGCTACCGTGCCACGGAGAAACAGTAAAAGTTCTGAAAAGAGTACGTGATGAAGTCGTGTCACAAATCACTTAAGTTTGGCGGACCTGCATCTGCATTATCATACCATTAAAGATAAATGATGATAAACCTTATTGTTTCGTCGCCTCTTTACATTGTAGTCTTAATTGTGAATAGCTGTGCCTGAGGAAATTCGTCAGTTATGATGACAGTTTTCAGAAAAGAAGTAGCCTACATTGAATAGACCTTCACCAAGATAACCTCGCTTTGTGCTATTAGAAGAATGATGGCAAAGATACGAAGCATCAAGGGTGCATTTCTAACGTACTCAGAGCCCTTGCACATCATGAAACTTCACACAAGCATTTCCTCCGATTGGTAGTCTCCTCATTGGAGCCTTCACATCCCTCAATCTGCATGCTGACTTTGTGATAGAATCAGGTATGAAGAGATTTCGGCTTTGGTGATCAAGCTCGTCTCATACTCAGCACACTGATCATTTCTTGTTAGGAAGAATGTTCTCAATTGGATTATCGAAAGTTCATTGAAAATCCCGTCCCAAATGGGCACAGATAATTGTTTTCAGATTCTCGTTTTGCCCGCTTACTGTATATTTTTAACCGACCGCTTTGGACAAGTGGCGGCTTTCTATATTTATCTAAGTGCGTATCTATGCGTTGCTATCTACCCACGCATTGCTTGTGTATAGAGCGCGAGCACAAGTCAGCAATTTGTTTGCAAGCTCTACATTTGATCCTTGGCTCTAAAAACGATAATTGGATCGAATTTTTGGTGCATTAGTGAAAATCACATTGAATTTCAACTGTTTTTGATCATTCAAAAGTACCAATGTATGTGCTGTATTTGCGGCTGATGAGTCAATGCAGCTCTGTTTCGGTTAAGAGGAGAACGATAGTGGTTATAAATGAAGCTGCTGAAGACAGGGTTCTTACTGATCCTGGAAAAGTTTTGGAATTTATTTTTGCGACTTCTGTAGGAGCCCTGTGAAGATCGCTGGTAAGTCGTAAGAGATAATGAAATGAGAGCCAGTTCCGGAGCATTGTTTCCTTATTTCTGCGATTCCTAGTCGTCCCAGACATCAAGTGGGAGGTAAATTATAACAGTGAATTTGTTTTCCTTCATCGGCTTCTTATTTTGCGTTTTCGAACTTCAAAGACGAAACACTGAAGGAGCTCGGAAACATGCTTGCTTGAAGTATTGGTAGCTATTTATCCAGACGAAAAATTGTGGTTTTGTCTTGTCACTGAGATGAGACATCTCGTGTCGAAGGAAAGATCAACTTCGACTGCATGCGCGCTTTCATTAGTTGAAGCTTCATTGCCAAATTTAATCAGATGTGATCACCGCGAGAAGCAGATTTTCGAATGTCTCAGTCTGTTGAACGCAGGGAGACATGAAAACAATCATCTTTCTGGTTTTTAATGAGATTTATTTCAAATTTCGCTGTAAATGCAAAAGTCCAATCCACCTCGAGACAGAATATTGGATGATACGAATTGTTGATTGTGTGATAAAAGTATCCTGAATTTTACAGTCAGTTGCCAGCCTCAGACTAATAAATGTCACGGTGGAATAAAGATGGATGTAGGCCTTTCATAAAGATATCGATGATTTTTGTCAATACAGAACCTGTCAGATACGCAAAGTGGCAGCAGAAATAAGGTAGAATGGTTATTTACGCAACAAGTGCAAAGTAAATAAATAAATAAATGAACGTTGTTTATACTCGGAAGCACATTAGGCACGGAGCCTTTCTTCCATGTGGCCGAGTATCCATCTTTATTGCATTGTTCGAGATTAACATCTATGCACGAGCCCGAAGGTCGAGGGGATGCTTTGTTGATCAAAAATAATGCAATTAAGATGGATATCTATGCACGAGTTGTGTAGGTAATTTTATTTTTCACCGATATCGTGACCATTATGACTAATCTAATTCTATGGTGTTTGATGAGTTAAACAATAAGCGGGTTCAATCGCATATATCTATATAGAAATCTATAATTCAACCAGTGCAATAATGAAATCTGCTTTACAGGTAAAATAAAGTGACAGGATATCTACATTATACGCACGGTGAAAAATAAAGATTGTTTATTGCGCTCCTTGAAATTTATGCACTCTTTGGAAATCATAAACTTTATTATAGAGGCAATCATCATAGAGATTATTGCACTGTGAAGCAGGGATGCGGAACCACTCGAGTCTTAGATTGGTTCCGGTTGCGAGTTTTTCAGTGGTTCCGGTTCCGGCTGCGATAATTCCATGATAAGCCTTAGATAAATCATGGAACCCTCTCCTAATACATGTAGTTGTAAAACATAAGTAAAAAATTGATTCAAAGAATTAAAATGTATATCAAACAATTATTCAATAACAATTGTACATGTATATTCAATTACAATGTACAATCATATTAACAAGATTCAAACAAGATTGCGCTAACAAAGTTGCTATTTCACTAGGCACTCAAGGGTCAGTCTTAGCGTCGATGTGAGTATGAAACAAATCAAAGAACTGAACCACTCCTGCTGAGGTATGAAAAAAGCAGGCTGCATTGGGTTCGAGCTTGAAGCACCTCTAGTTATAGTCAGCCAATCTGGCGCTCACTTAATCGATTATATAATTCATCTTCCCTATTGTGCAGGCAGAGAGGATGCTATTGTGTCATTTTGCTGCAGTGAAAGCGGTAATACCTGCCTTTCGATATCAGCTATCCATCCCTTACCAATGATCACAGCGGGCTGCGCTGGTGCCCTTCATACTTGTATGCTTGTATGCAACTGAAAGTTGTATGACAAGTTGTTCTTCTCTACGCCATAGGTCATTGATCTGTTTAACTGACATCGGGATTCGGGAAGTTACGCTAGAATCCATCCATTCAGCGGGCAGTAGTCTAAAATTCGTACTCCTTCTGAATTCATGCATGTTTGTTACATTTCACTAGTTAATCTCCGGAACCACTGATTTCTCAGTGGTTCCGGTTTCGCATCCCTGCTGTGAAGTATAAATTATTTTTTTAGTCTACCAAGTCCATTGAAATCCACGTATTAATGCCATCGATCAACATCTGATAAATTTATCGGCGTCAGGTGACGTGTGATATAAGGTGCGTAATTAACACATTCACGGAATTTTCGACGAGTCAATCACTTCACTTCACTTCTCGTTTTACGTCATTGTTGACGAGTGTTCAGTGTAATAATACGTTGAGCATGCTACGGACAGGCCGCCTAAGTAACTGCGCCTGCAATAATTCGATGATTAACATACAATAACTTAAAAACTAACGAGTTAATTGATTTGATTTCAATGAAATATTCAAAACATGATTTCTATCGATTAAGAAATGTCTTACCTGTAGTGATGATGTCGAAAAGCACTGCATTCTAAGTGCAAGTCAAGTCAGCATAATTTCAGATTAAAAATGAAAAAAATTATGTAAATGATCAATAATTGATGCTACTTAATTCCACTTATTTTAAAAGCCATAAGTGGTGGTCGAAATCGGAAATCTGACAGTCCCTGAGTATTCATTGTGCGCGTGTAGGTGAATAGAAGCACCTACACGTAATCAGTTATAATTCGATGATTCCTGTCGATGATTCCTGATATTGAATGAAATGACGGACTTGTTGAGGTCTGTTCCCAGTTGCATTTGAGAATGCAACTCAATATTCAAATTATATAGAGTGGAAGCTTTCCCAAGTCAGATAGAAGACTTTTCTGTTCTACCGCGAGATCTTTCGGCCTACGATGTTGGCCGAAGGATCTCGTGGTAGAACAGAAAAGTCTTCTATCTGACTTGGGAAAGCTTCCACTCTATATAACTACAAATCAATTCCCTATGCTTGAATCAATATTCAAATATTGTAGAGATCCATGTAATTGCTGTTCATTGCCCTATCACAAGGACAATTCCATAAATAACGCACGGACATTCTGACACATATTTGTCATTTCTCATCATGAGGCAATACGACTTCATCCATGAAAATTGCACCACAGCATGCCAGAATAGTCTGAAATATTAATCACTTTTCAAATATTTGATAGTAGTCCCTCTTTCGACGCTAGAGGTCAAAAGGTCACTGTAGCTCACGGTCTAAGCACGTACGTGCGTTATTTATTGAATTGCCCGAACCATTCTCCCCATGAATGCATTAACTTGTTTCATTGACAGGCATGATAGCGGAGCGGCGAGCGAAGATGGAAGAGGAGGTGGCGGAATTGATCGAGGAGGAGCCTGCAGACCCGAATCAGCTCTTACAGGAGACCAACCTTTCACACGTAGTGTCACCGACGGAGGAGGAGTCGTCGAAGAAGGTAGAAGAGGAGGAGAACGCCGGTGCCGTTGGCCTTGACTTCGACGTGGCGGAGCCGACCGTTGGCGAGGAGGAAGAGCCTGCGCCCATGGTGGAAATTGAAGTGGTAGAAGAAGATATCCCCTTGCCTCCTTCCCCCAAGCCTGATCCCCAGGCGGAGGAGAAAGAATGAGCCTGTGATTGACTAAATGTAAGTTGTCCACGGCGGCAGAGATGTCGAATCTGTACCAGACTGTCTTTGAGGAGATTCTTCCTGAAAGCGTCATTTTCTCCATCTCCGTTTCTTCCTCCATAATTCTTCATGGAATGAATGAGGTGTTCCGATCGAGGGTGTCAGCTTCCTTGAGACCCAATGTCCGACAGTCTGCGAACACTGCTTCTTCTCATGTCTTCTTTGGGTGGCCTCTTGATGTTGTCTGCTGATCTTCATTTTCCATACTTCACCCAATCACTTATCTCTCCGCATCATATGGCCGTGATGCTAAGAAAAAGCTGACGTGAATGAATTTATCCACATCGCTTTCTGAAATTTATATGATAGATGGCATCTGGCCTGTCAATTATTCGGCCATCTGAGTATTTTTAGTGGTGAAAAGTTGGATGTTCTCCGTCGCATTTATTCGCCTGGTATGAATGATTCCCGAGTAGCTTGAAATTTAAATGAAACTAAGTTGAAAACAAACCCATTCTCTATTAACATCTTTAACAAATTGAGAATCAGTAGAGTTCGCTTCTGTCATGCTAATCTGTTATTTTAACAATATTTCAGTTATCCAGACCTCGTAAATTTCGGACTTGTTTGCGCCTCGTTCGTCCTATCTAGCATCTGTATCCCAGTGCATTTGACGCAAATTTTGTGATACTTTTCCAATATTGACGACATTCACCGTAAACTAAGCAATCAAGTATGAATCAATCGTATGATGGTTAATATTAGTCTTGAAGATCCTACAGTCTCAAATTAGGCCTTATGACCATTGTAATAGAAGTTATTCACCGTAATTCATTTGAACGCAGAAGCACGTGTTTGGAATTTCCCTAATCTGTACAAAAAGACACCATCCGCTAAGCCTACTCCAAAGCTAATAGGCCTAAGTCGAATGTTTATTCTTATGGTGATGATTGTTACCTACTTAATTTGGAAGGAGTCATGTCATTTTCGGATGTTGCAATAGTGCAGTAATCGAAATGAAAGTCAGGTTATGGCCATAACATCGATGCAGAAATTCACCGATACTCCTGCAATTTGTTGCGGCAATATCCTCTTCGTACAACACTTCATTCTCTTGCACTGTTCGCTCGGTGGAGTCACAACATTCTCAGAAAGATTGATCATTTCCTGAGATTTCAGATGTTTACTGTTATCTTCGTTATTGATAAGATGATCAGTTTTATTAGGCTTACTTGCACCTAATTTGGTTTGAAATCAGCGTGTGGAATCGACTAGTTGCTGATTTCTTCGTACGTTTATCATGTATGCAGCGTATGGACTGTAGTCTATGTGACGTGGTATCGCAATATGTGCGATTTCTACTTAATGGAACTTCTTAGTTCATTTTACATGTTGCCAAATAATCTTTTTAGCCGACATACCCTGTTGAGCTCATGATTATAAGACAAAACTGTCCGCGGAGTTACGGATGCTAGATGCAATTTGTACGTGGGTCGATCCGAAAGTAATGTCTCCCAATTTTTATTAAAAAAGTATAAGAGATCTAGATATGAGAGCAACACCATCAAAACAAGCGTGGTTTCTTACAATAGAATTAATTTTTCAGAGAGTCAACATAAGCCAACACAGAGACAAATGAAAACAATAAACAAAAAGAGACGACGAAAAATTTTGTTTTGCTATTCTCTTTTGTTCTCATTTCTTATCGGACTCTTACGAGCCTGTGACTTCCGTCTCTGATACGATCGAAACTTAGTGTCATGACCAGGCATGTCTATGTTTCACGTACCGACGTCATAAACGCAGGAATCAAGTTGTGTGACCGCAACACTTTACTGCGTATGCATCGAGATGAAATCGAATCGATCGACCGAAGCAGCACTACCTTATTTATTCGTGATGCGCTACCAAGACAATCGATTCTTTATAAGCGAGAAAGAGTAAACGTCAAGGAATCGTTAGGAATCATCTCGTCATGGACGTTCGTCAAAAGCAGAGGTGTGTCATTGAATTCTTAAACGCACAACGCGTTTCGCCAATTGACATTCATCGGCGCCTCGGTAACGTTAACGGAACTGAGGCGGTTGACGTGAGCTCAGTGAGGAGATGGGTACGTCGATTCCAAAGTAGCGATACAGACGTGTGCGATAGACCTCGTTCTGGACGACCTTGCACGGTCAACAACGACGAAAACACAGAACGCCTCGACCAGCTCATTCGCGAGGATCGAAGGATCACGGTCGCACCATTACGAGCCTGAGTCTAAACGAAAGTCCATGGAGTGGCACCATACCGGTTCTCCATCAAATATGAAGTTTAAAACGCAGCCGTCTGTTGGCAAAGTGATGTGTACTGTCTTCTGGGACAGGCAGGGCGTCGTCTTATTGGACTTCTTGGAGACTGGGACAACGGTCAACTCAGACCGTTACATCGAAACGTTATCGAAGCTGAAGGACCGCATCTCTCGCAAGAGGCTGCAAAGGAAGAAGACTTTCTGTTTGCAACACGACAATGCCAGACCCCACACAAGTTTGAGAACAAGAGAGTGCGTGTCGAAGTTTGGCTGGACAGTGCTGCCACATCCACCGTATAGCCCCGATTTAGCTCCATCAGACTTTCACTTGTTCGGGCCTCTAAAGGATGGATTGTGAGTTCGGCATTTTGAAGACAAGGACACCATCATCAGGGCAGTAAAGCAGTGGACCGCCTCAGCAGAAGCTGCTTTTTACGAGCAAGGCATGCAGGCCCTTGTTCATCGTTGACGGAAATGTATTGAAAGTGTGGTGACTATGTCGAAAAGTCAATTTTCTGTGCGAAATTTTTCGTCGTCTCTTTTTATGTTTACTGTTTTCATGTGTCTCTGTGTTGGCTTATGTTGATGTTGACTCTTAGAAAAAATTAATTCTAGTATAAGAAACCACACTTGTTTTGATGGCGTTGCTCTCATATCTGGATCTCTTATACTTTTTTAATAAAAGTTGGGAGACATTGCTTTCGGAACGACCCACGTATATATGGCACTAGAAATATGTAGGCTCATAATTCTTCAGATTTGGCTCATCTTGGCTAGCTAGTAGTTCTGCAAATGAGTGTTATCGTCTGCCACATGATTCGAACCTTCCAGTCTCCTTCATCTCTCTCCCTCTCTCTTTCCAGGTATTATCGAACTGTAGTTGTGCGTAGCAGTCACCAGGTAAGTTTCGGGTTTAGGTGGGAGGTGAACAGGTTCGACTCCGTTCAATGCATTTGCTGAATCATGAGGAGTGCTGCAGTAGACGGCCGCCTCTTCGTTTCCAAAGTCGTTTTCTGTCTGTATAGATTTTCTAAGACGAAGGTCGACCGTTGTTTTGACTGCTTTAAAGTTCAGGAAATTTCCATGTCTCGTGAACTTGAATTGACAGTGAATAAATATCATCCAAGAAGCACCGGACTTTTCTTTTCATGTCATGTACCAAACTGTTGTGATATTCGTATGTGAGAGGGACTCCGTGACATCGTAGCGTTTGATCGTGAATATTCAATTAAAGAAGTAGCCTATGACAAGCAAGCGACTTGAAGTATTGCCATAAAACGGATGGACTCAGACATTGAACACTTGTGACAGAAAAATATCCTCTTACGTACTTAAGTAATTCCCTTTTTAAGCCGCACGAATATCTTATCAGAGAAAAAGTATTTTCGAAACACTTAACCGCTAATCTCCATACGTGGACATTATTATCCAGCGGCGATTATTGACTCTCATTCCCAGGGAAACACCTAAACCTATTAAAATTAGAATCAATGGGCAAACGGCAGATCCAATTATTATGTAATTGTTCTCATTTTACCATCGTTTTGAAATGCATACGAATATATACAGCATCCGTACACTTGTACAGCACTTTCAGTCTGGTCAACAAACTCATCGGTTTTATACAAAACTTGCAATTCAGCACGAAATTTGTTTGGCGAAACATGCATCTTATCTTTATCAATTGTACAAAACAAATCATCAGGAGATAAGACAGATATAGCATTCCCGTAACACTTGGTAATGTTTGAGAGGAATTTTTATCTCGACGTCTCTGCCAACTCGAGATATCAACATTGATGACGTTTATCAACAAAGATGTTTCCATGTCAATACATAATCACATCTTTTACCATGTGAATTTCGCCACTTTGTGATACTACTAATAAGCTTTTAAATATGGTAGTACAAATATTCATAATTACCTAGATTAAGAATTTAATTTCTAAAATTTGCTTTAAGACCGAATTGCTCTAGGA
Organism: Prostheceraeus crozeri; assembly: GCA_907163375.1. NCBI lineage: Eukaryota > Metazoa > Platyhelminthes > Polycladida > Euryleptidae > Prostheceraeus > Prostheceraeus crozeri. The sequence goes on along the minus strand of CAJQUW010011693.1, from coordinate 4,928 downwards.
ATGAAACGGCAAAAGTTGGTTTAACATGACAATTTGACAATAAACACAGTTAACCTTAATTACCCTGAGAAATCGCCACTACCATTATCTTTTACTGTAGAAATTCAGATTCCAAGGTGAGAACACAAAATGAATGCCCACTGCTGCAAATAGAGATCGATCGTCCTTGGGTATCCGATTTGAAATGTAGATTTTAAATACAGGGAATCCAAATTTTCAAATGTAGTCAGTTTCATGGTAAAATGCTGCCAATTGGATGCATCAGCGCCGGTGGAAGCGTCTAAAGCAAATGCACTGACAAACCACGAATAATCCCAGAACGCTTTCATCTAGCTATCAGTTCTTCAATACGTTCAGTAATGAAATTCACTCTCCTGTGTGATGCATTTGAAATACCTCGCGAATGCCTGGAAATAGAAAGACACGAAGTCTTCATTCTACGAGATCAAATTTAAGACCGGTTGATGTGGGGATTCTCATGCACTGAAGCAATGCAATACTTTATACATCAGTAGTCATGTTCTCACAGTAGGCTACACGATATATCTGTGATATAGATGTATGGCTTAAAGACAAAGCGTTCCATCTTTGTTGCGTATTGTAAACATAGCAGACATAACATTGTGCGCATATTACTGATGCGCAGCAATTACACCCTCATATATCCTACACCACGTATGTAGAATGTTGTGAATAAGAACATTTGGAAGTATTAGAAGCTTAATACAGTAGAATTCGCATGTATCGGCGCCTCAAGGGACAGACGAAAACCGCCGATATATGCGACCTCCCTGAATTTTGAAGTTTTGTGAAATCTACACTAGCTCTGAGATCATGCCATGCATCATACAATGTACATACGTGTATTGACTCATGAATTATTGCGTTGCTATACTTAAATACATGTACATATTGACTTATTGTCCAACATGTACAGTACATGTACATGTAATTGTGTCTATGTAATCAATAGATATCTAAAAATTGTGCCTTTCTGAACTGATGCTTGCAACGTAAGTATCGCAAACCGGATATCACTATGTTAGTCAAAAACTGAGTATGCTTTTTGAATCAAGAAGATTGAAGCTTCTTCATGCCTACATGCTTACTTGCTATATGAAGCACAAAACGAAGAGTATGCATAAATCAAGACGCTGCTAAGAGTCACGTGCAGGCGAAACCATAGAGATGGATGGGGTGGCGAGCCGCTTTCTGTCTAGAGAGAGGACATGCATCGAACTCAACAATGTTTTCGACGGTAGCTTGTGTTCCTTTGATGACGCAACAGTCACTAAGTCAGGTCTGACAATAGCATCGTAGGTGAAGGCGTTAACAATGCAATCATCACGTCGAATGAAAGACTAATTATGTGAGAATTATCAGTGAGATACAGTGGCAAGCCTACTTATCTTTCCTCGGCTGCTAGATTCTACAATTGTGATCAAACCCCCAAACATGATCGAGATGAATTGTAGAAGATCTAAATTTTCACATGCCACTAGAAGAGTTAGAATCGGATAGTCCTAACAGAATCTACAGCCATCCGCGTCCACATATACTGTCATTCTAGTGACTCTTCTAGGCAAAACGCATCGCTTGAGGATTTCCAGGAAATCCGCCGTTATAAACGATTTTTTTTCTGTCAGGGACAGCGAAAATGCGCCGATATAAGCGAACTCGATTATATGGAAAAGATAGGAAATTCTGCCGGGACAAAAAGAAACCGCCGATATAGCCGAAGCCGATATATGCGAATTCTACTGTAGTTTAATGTTATTAATGCATCTGAAGTCTATTGTGGTCGGTTCAACTATTCATTTTTCATGCCCACGCTTCTGAATGAAGTCTATCGCTGAAAGGAAAGGTCTCATATACCAGAATATAGATAGATTTGAGTGAGTACTTGATTATGCTGGCCTTGTATAAGGAAGGGCATGTCACTGATTTCAAGGTGTGCAGTTTGTTTTAGGTATTATTGCAACATATCTGAAAAGATAATGCTGAGTCAGAGCATTGCAATCAACACAATTGCCCTCAGGTTGCGAACGTAGCTAAATTTTCACATTTGACACTCACGCCTTCTGATCTGTTATAATAATGTAGCCTGATCAATGATTTCCTTGTTATGTGAAGGTTAGGCCAAGGCGTGTTCATTACCTGCACTATAAAAGTTCATCTGTGAAATTGGAATGAGTTCATCTATCTGTAGCATTCTTTTGAAATTCGATAATTTATTATAGAAGTGGTCGAAACTAGGCTTCGCAGCTCACATGCAAAAAAGCAAGCCAGACGAGCCCGTTTATAAAATTTGGATCTCTGGCTACGAACACTGGTCGAGACATCAGGATGTTTGAAAGATAGGTAGCACACAGACTCGCTAAAAACGAGTTATTCACAGATGCTCATGTTTCTGAATATCAACAGAAATCGACTTGAGAAAATACATAGTTTAGACTCAGATCATCACCGCACTTGTCACATTTCTCGTGAAATTACTAATTCAAAGGGCATTTCCGACATTATTGGCATTCGGCAGAAAGCATAGAGTAAGTATGTTAGTTAGAGTGGCAACTCTGCATTCATTAAATCTCCAATATGTACACACTTTCGAATTTATTAAATGAACTCGAGGGGGATACAGTCGGAATTGTTTCCAGATGTGAGATATGAACATTTATGCAGTTTTGTAGAAGTTACAACGGAATTGAGTGATCATGATAGCAATGCAGAAGGAAATGATATTATTTTACAGATCGTCCTTGTCATGACAACTTTGCAGAGGTAATGTTTGTTGAATTAGCAACACGATGGGTTGCTATTGCTTTCATGCTGAACTTCAAGAGAATCTTCTTAAGTATGATCATATCATAAGCAACCTGCCACTGGTAGAGCAAAATAACAGAATCAAAGACAATGATTCTAATTAACTTTTGAAAGTTGCAAATGGTTTCACATCACCATTCGGATTCAAGAAGTGAAACATGTAAATTAGTGAATCATGAATTCATGCCGATGAAAATTGAATTGAAAACATGAAATTTCAGCCAAGAAAACACAATAAGATCTCGACTTCTTCATGAAGACTTCCATTATAGTGTGGTTCATGAAACTCCCTTTACAATCAGCTGAATTTCCGCTTAGTTAGGATGCTTATTAGCAAATATTAATTTCTTCTGATATCCAACTTGTCTCGTACTACTTATAAAGGGGATTTCTGTATCGGTAGTATATATATATTTGCAAAATTTTGGCTTTTTAAAAATTGCTCAAATAATTTTTTGGACCGCAGGAACGTAATCTCCGCAAAAACTGAATCTTTTGATATAAAAATGTTCACTGTATACAGATACTGTTTTGAGTCGACACTCTATCTACATACTTACTCCATGGCAGAAAGTACATAGTCAAGATGAATATGCATTTTAACTTACGCATCTCGTCTAATCAGATGATGTCGTTATACAGTGTATATTGCTTTATGAGTGTTAATATTTTTGTTTCACTGCACAAATCGCAAATGATGATTGATTCAATCTTACTCCGAATTTTTTCTACCCTTATTTTTCAATTGACGTCAGAAAAGCACACAATTAAGTAAAATGTTGCAACTAAAATTATGCAACAGACCCAACAAAAGTCACACCGGTGCATCGGATCCGTATTATTTCAAATCCGGCGATTGTGTTTTATGTTTGCTCATCTATTGAGCAAAGTATTTTTTTCAATAGCAAGATTTATATCCTGATTTAGTAGAATATTCCTTTCACCACCCTTAGTCCACGCCGAGTCTGTACTGTAGCCATGGAGTACGAGTCCGGATGGTGTCAGCTAATGATTTAACTCAGAATTGTAGATGGTCTCACATACTACTAACAGATTCGGATATCATGTAGACATCGTCAATCGTTTCATTAAACAGTCGTTCGTCCGAAACTTGTAGTCCTAGTGCACATGGTTTGCTACAACGATGAATGATACTGCGTCTCCTAAAACAGGCGTCAAAGACGATGGACTCTTGCCAAAAGTAGGCCCTGATGTGGCAAACAAACTTCGACCCGTGTGTCTAGTCAATCAGGAAAGATAGTTTTATGCATCAGTCAAGATATTAAAAAAATCAAAAAATGGTCATAAATTCACCGATGTCAATTGTCGCAGTGGTGTGAAACCATAATTCGTCTGAATTAGTCGTCGAATGGCCGAATCGAATCAAAGCTTATTTCTGTAAACGGTATTCGTGCTGCAGTGTATAGATAACTGTTGATGAGGTAATCAGTAGTAGTAATGACAGTTATTTACCCCGGGTGTGTCTGCAAGTTTAAATGCGTCAGTGTTGAGAAATATGAACTAGGACTGCTGATGATTTTTTAACTGAAGATGCATCTAATTATTCTATTTACATCAGTTGATGAAGCACAATATGACCACGACAGAATTTTAAGTGAATAACCGGAGATTGACTTTTGATTTATAATCTTTCCTACTCGCAGTCGTAGCAGTCCCTCTCATGCATGGCCGCAAGCATCGTTACCGCTCATACCTGTAGCAGCAAAAAGTCTTTACAAGATCTGAATAGCTGTCATTTCGTCCAGTATCAGGAATCATCAACAGGCCTAGTTCACATCTCTCAACATCGATACAGTTCCATATTCAAACTTCCAGCTATACCCGGGATAAATAACTGATCATTATTTTAATTTGCAATTAAGTTTTCGCTATGTTGCCTCAGGTTTGGAGAAATCGTATCGTTCATTCGATAAGGTCAGCATGGCAACGCCATGTGGTACAGGTTGGAGTTTAGGGGCCGAACCTTGCTTTCCGCAGTCACATGGTTCTTCGTACATAGCGATCCTATTTTTGGTTTCTTCTGTTTCTTATTCTTCATTTATAGTTTTGGTTTGCTTCTCGCCATGTTTCATGCCGATCTCATC